>WSUI01000031.1:42768-99428 GCA_019633595.1 Tulasnella sp. UAMH 9824
CGGGTTATAGAAGCACCTCGCGTATCCTGTGGTCGGATCCTCGGAGTAGCGGCACTCCGTAGCGGAAGCCTGGTCGTCATACCCTTTGTAGTATGGTGCAGGATAGCCAGGAAGGCTAGGACAAGCCCAGTCGACGCTGCACGACCCACGAGGAGCAACGACGGCCGCGGAAGCGACAGTGACGGTTGAGACAATGAGGAGAGTGAGTTTCTGTATGGAGAACATGTTATGAGGTATGAAGGCTTGCTTGAGCTGAGGGCTGATTGAAGAGTCGATCGTCGCCCGGAGAACTGCAGGTAGGGCTTGTTGGTAGTCGTTGATCCCCGAAAGCTACTGAAATTTATACACCAGCGATGACCACCTCTGTAATAAGCTCGGTAGCTCAAGTCTTTCGTTTGCATAAAGAGAGTTCTGTATTTAGAAATGCCAAAGATGCAAGTCTCGTTCTTGCAGCAATTATTTATGTGGAAGGATGTACAGACGTCCGCCCAGCGCCTACTTCACAAGTCCATCGGACCCCAAAAAGGACAGCCAGCGCCGGGGAGGGAGCCAGCAAAAGAGTATGTGCGAGTCGGTGGACCTCACGATGCTGTCGGTTACCACAAATTGCGGGCGCTTACTCGTCGGCGAAGCCAAGCGATAGAGCTTCCCTCGGGGAGTCCACCCCGCCGAAGTCGAAGTTACTCAAGGTACCGAGGTCGCCAAAACGTCACTGTCTGTAGATGTGCTAATTCTTCAGAGTTTCAGACTCCCCGTACTCGCAATCGGTCAGAGGAACCACTGCGAGGACGGTGTGGGTTGTAACATCGGGCATGACCCGAAGCATCGAACTAAAGGTGGGTTCTCACAAACATATCATTGGAAGCGATCCAGTTAGGCGGTGGTCTACAAGTTGCGTAAGAGCTTGAGAATTACCACTCATCGCAGGGGGTGCTTTCCGTTCAGTATGCCTCCACGGCCCTGTGAGGCTGACATGCTGTGTTGGGTCTTGCCTTGCAGTGAGCTTGATTGCACGTACCTCGTAAGTGTTCCATTCCGCTGTCAAACTCAAATCGCTTAATGTTCAATATTAGGAACTTCTCGATTGTCGCAAGTCGAGGAACCATGACAAGACCAAATAGGCATGGCGGTGGAGGTGGTGGACCAGCAAGCCCACGAGCAACGAGGAATGCCATCTTGTGCCAATGCTTGTACTACTCGTTTGGCCAGTTCCGATCCAAAACCCCCGTTCGCGGTTTGGCCGACCCGGATCAAGGCTGGC
The DNA here is from genome assembly GCA_019633595.1 of Tulasnella sp. UAMH 9824. Lineage (NCBI taxonomy): Eukaryota > Fungi > Basidiomycota > Agaricomycetes > Cantharellales > Tulasnellaceae > Tulasnella > Tulasnella sp. UAMH 9824. The sequence continues at coordinate 44,030 of WSUI01000031.1, forward strand.
CAATGCACAAAGAATATCCACCATGTTCGTTCCACACTGTTACCTACATTCACACTAGATACGTCATCTATTGCGGCCCTTCACGAGTCATTGACCGGCCCGCCCGGAGGATCTCGTCTGTCGATAGCAGGTTGATTGCAATGACCGAGCTGGTAGTCCAAAGTTGTTCAGCAGGGGTGTGCCGGACATACAACCTCGAGACGTACCATGAATTCAGCATCTGGCGTTTGACACGATAGTTGTCCCATATGCCTTCTACAGTAGGATCGCACGGTTCTCCTGACTGAAGGTCTAAACCGACGACGTTACCCTCTGCTTGCTCATCCTATTTTCAATAGAGGCGGTTAGAAGGATGTGAGCACAGCAAAGCTAAAATAACATACTTGCAAAGCGACAATCGTGTCTTGGACATCATACCCAGCATTAGAAGCTAGAGTTTTGGGTATAATAAGAACGGCGTCGGCAAAGGCCTGGACACCAAGCTTAGCGCGGCCTTTGGCGGATTTCTTCGTGACGGTGGCTAGGTGTGCTGCTAATGCGATTTCAAAAGCGCCAGCTCCAGGAATGAGGTATTCATCCTCCAAAGCATTCTTAATGCTCCTTAGACCGTCGCGAAGTGCATCGTTGATCTGAGCGATCGTGTGAGCGTTTGGACCTATATCACGATGGTAGCTCGGTCAGGTGAAAACAGGGAGGTAAAGAAATGGCGGTTCAGCACCTTTGATCAGAAGAGTTACGCTCTTGGGATCCTTGACCTCCTCAACAAATGTGTATTTCTCCTCTCCTAGAGTGTGCTCGTATACAAGCCCAGCCCAACCCAGCACTTCAGGGGTGAGATCATCCACAGCGTTTTGAGCAATTCCACCACAGATGAGCTGAAGCCTAAAACGTAAGTCAATATCGTCCCTTGCGTCCGACTTCCATGGCTGCACTCACCGCTCCATGTTTCGCCTCTTCGCCCGCCGCAGGGCAAGGATCCCATTCTTAGCTAGAAGATCCAGGGATAACGGATCAATGCCCTTCTGATTGATGATCACGAAGTTCTTTGGCTTCTCCTTGGAGTCGACCGATTGGTCACAGACAAGATTCTTCAACTCGACAATCTTCTTGATCCTGTCGTCGATGAACTTGCGCTCCGATTCAACCAGCTTCTCCCGCTGTTCAGTCGAGGAATAGAAGAAGCCAGAGTTTACTTCACTGCGAGGACCCGATGTGAAGTGAGGCTCGTGATCATAGACAAAACGGTCCCGCTTACGTCTTCTCGTATTCCAGGGACACGTTAAGTGTCAGAATAAACGCGTTTTCCACTCGTTTGGGCATATCCGGGTGCCGAGCACCGTGATCCAGAACCAATCCGCGGACCAGTTGTGTCTCGGAGGCCGTCCGATGCTGCATTTTCATGATTTCAACCATGTGGAGATTTATTGGCTCCCGAATAGCATCTTCGCCTTTGGCATCGACAGGCGGTGGGGGCGGGCGTATGGCAAGGACCGCGTCAACGACATCTTCTGCGAGTTGCTTGGCGAGTTGGGAGTTGAGTTTTGTGGCAAGTGACGTGTTTGCGACAGAGATGAGAGTGGTGCGGTCTAATTTGCTCGGTTGGCGATATGTGTCGAGGAACTGGAAAGAAGTCTCTCAGTCAACCTGATCTGCAGGGGCGAGACCTCCTTACCTCCAGGGCAGCTTTCTTGGCGATGTCGAAACCTTCTCCAATCACCATCGGATGCACACCTTCCGAAATGTAACGGTCCGCCTGTTTAAGGAGTTCTCCGACAAGTAACACGACAGAAGTCGTCCCATCTCCAACTTGCTCGTCCTGAGCGACCGCGGTCCGAGCAATCATCGCAGCGGTGGGGTTCTGATGAGTCGATCGCGTCAGCTGCGCGTCGCATAGCAGCAGGGGAACCAGCTACTGACTTGGATTTGCATTTCTGAAAGCAGAACCTTTCCGTCCTGTAAAGGAACGGGGTGGCGTCAAAAGTGCTCCAATGACTGTCGTATGAGCGGGGCAATACCTTGGTCAGCTTGATGGTTCCGGCTCCGTCAACGAGCATTTTGGTAGTTCCTCGAGGACCTGAATTGAAGCATAACGTGTAATCGAGTCCTATCAGACTATTTCCCCCTTTGGCGCTGCGGAACCCCTCGTACCCAAGTTACTGCGTACGACATTAGCCAGGCCCATCGCCCCATTGGTGTTAACCTGTTGAGATGCTATTTAGTAGAAAGGCCTTTTGGGAACGCCAAAGACTGATACCTGGAGGGCAGCGGCACGCCTAATGCTTTCTGCTTTAGGATTTATTAGCTCTAGACTAGAGGACATGGTGGTTGGTCTAAATGACAACGGCTAGGGCAAATAATTTGTCTGTGTTTGACTTTTCCAATCCCGCTTAGGTAAAATTATCTTGTGTATTCCACAACAGGATGCTATTTACGTTAGGCCATACGTCCTGGAACAAAAGGTAAACTAGCACTATGTCCTAGATGGACAGAGGGAATAGTCAGTCTCCTGATGGGAGATCTTTACAAGGACACACACCTCCATCCACGACGATATTTTGGCCATTAACGAAGCTCGAGTCGTCTATTTGATCGTTCTGTTAGAGGGAAGCATCAATTCAAAGCAACTTCTTACTGACCACAGGCAAGGAAGGTTGCAACTTGAGCGATCTGTGGATGTGCAAGGCTTTCGTTAGCGGGCTCCCTTCAGGGAGAAGAGTATGAACGGTATTATGCACCTCCTCCGCTACGGCATATCTCTGAAGAGGTGCCAGTTGGCCAATCTTTCCATCTGTACCCTTGGATCTTGCATAATCAAAAACTCCAGCAGTCATCCCGGTCTGCAACGATATACCGTAAGCCAACCCTGTAGCCCACGTTGGTTTAGTCTCATACCTCAATAAGGCCCGGACAGATGGAGTTGACCCGGATATCGGACCCAGTAAGCTGACTTGCGCCAACTTGGGCCATGTTGTTCACACTGAGAATGGGTGGTTCGTTAAGTATACCCCTTCCATTCATAATACCCATGCAGTCGATAACTCACGCCGCCTTAGATGCACTGTCTGTATGGCAAATAGCGCTCTTAGCGCAAGGCAAATCACAGCCACCAACGATCAAACTTACAGCCAATATCGCCCGCTCCCGCCTTTAGGCCGGCAACCGACGCCGTCATTATGATACTTCCGCCCACAACACCCTTATTCCTTCGCATGGCCTCGGAAGCGTGTTTGATAGCTATGAAGCAGCTGTTTCAGATGCAAGTCGTTTGGATTTCAGTGATTGAGCTTCAGCCCCAAAGCGATGAACCTGGGGCAGGCGACTTACGACAAGGCGTTCACCCGGAGAAGTTTCATAAAGTGTTCGGGAGAGGTCTCTGATATCGGAATCCCCGTTGCGATCCCTGCATTAGCAAAGAAAACATCCAGTCGCCCCTCTTCTTCGATTGTTTTTTTACACAAGGAAGCGATAGTTGCGTCATCCGCGGCATCACCCTGGATGACCGTCACCTAAAGGAACATAAGTTTCGATGAGAGAACGACGTGATATCGCTGTGGCATGACCGTACCTTTGTATCAGGGTACGCCTGTTCAAGTGCCTGCTTGAGTTCTGGGAGAGGGGCCCCGTCAAAATCCAACAGGTAGAGGTGTCGAGCGCCTTGGGGAATGTATATCGATAGTAAGCATCCAAGCATTCCAGCATTATGGTGTAGGGATTCACCTTGATGTGCGTATGCGAAAGCTGTGGCCCGTCTATGACGACGGTGGTCAGATAATGTTTCGAACGCCAGCCAACAAGTATGAACATACCCGATGCCTTTCTTGGACGCTACGCCCGTAATGATACAGACTTTCCCAACCTATGCAACGGTCGCAGACATGCCATGTTTGATTCTGTGGCCAACTCGAGACAACATGATGATCCAGCTCACAAGTCTGGAGGCTTGTGGCCGAGACGCCAACTGGTTTTGCAGCGTCTGCAAACGTTGTAAAGTTCTGTTCCTTCTTTCCGAGTCGCCAGCCTTGACAGTCTTTGCATAAGCCTTTTTATCAGACATTCTGTGAGGGTGTCGGTCGAGGCAAGTGTTGAGTTGGGGATACGGACGGAAGAGAACGAATTCAAGCGTCTCGCGTGCGCTGCATCGGCTATGATGCATCACCGAAGCCGAAGCCTCACAGCTTGCCACAATGGGTACTGCAACATATTATTCGACAAATAAAACCCCCAAAACGTGTGTACGTACGATAAAGATAACAAAAATACAAATGTACCGAAAACGAAAATAAAACGTCGAATGCCAGAATGCAGCAAGGGGAGGAGGAGGGAATCGAAAGTCCAGAGACAGACATGTAGGTTCGAGTGGAGAGAGGTATGAGTGCGGGCGAAATATAGTAGCAGGATAGATAGTATCAAACGGTCCGTGAAGCTTGCGGATCATGGATCAGGAAGATTCATGGCATTGAGGTTTGGGCAACTTGATCCCGTGCATTTTTTCTTCATGTACAAAATGGCTTTTGCGTGCTGGGTTGACAGGTTCGCACTTCCCAATCTCGGGAAGGGGTCATTGGGATCCCAAGTTGCAGTGCCCTCGACCTCCCAAGCCGTGTTTTCGGTGATCAAATATTGCCGCTGTCGGCCGAGACCTATTGCAGAGGGAATTCAGTACACGGGCGCCGATGGCGGAGCTTAACAGCCTCACCTAGTGGATCCGGAATATCGTTATCTTCGTCAAAGTCGGCGCCAATCCCCGAGGTTAAGGAAAACGTTCCCTCGAAGAGCGGGTCGAGGCTGACGACCACCGGGGCATAGGATGACGTAGCCACAACATCAATCTTCGCCGCGGACGAGTCTGGGGCATGAAGCACGGTCACGCTGACTGGTGCATTGGCAGATTGTGCGTGGATAGTGAAGTCGGATACGGAGGGATCTTCACACGTGTTGTTCGTCGTCGTCGATACGGTTACTGCGGATTGAACGATACTAGAAGGAAAAAAGGACGGAGGCTTAGCGTCGCATGATTCGCGAGTCGACTCGTATCTTACTCACGCATTTTCTGTAGTCAAGGACAGTGCCACGGGCTTTGCATTATCCGATAAGCGAACGAGAGAGACGTTAACGTTGATTGCGCTGTGATACGGTGGTTGGAAAAACTCTTTAGCCAAACATTGAATGGCAACGGCGCTATTTCTGCGGACTTACGCTTGGCTAGTCTGGAGCGTTAGGGATTCCGAGGTCGTGAAATGTCCCCATATCGTCGAAAAGGAGGTCTGCGCTACCACGTTCTTAGCGGTGACATTTCTGCCAGAGACGAACATGGGAGAAAAGCTGCCGCCCAATTTAAGCGTCCCAAGCGGAGTCTCGAAGTCCTCACTTGAAGACCCTATATTTTGAGTGAAGAATGGCAGGTTGGTGTCGAGTTCGTCGATAAAGAGGCCAGTTGGCAGGTGAAGCGCGATATCGAAGGAAGCGTGCTCAGCTGCCGAAGAATTCGACGACTGGCGTCCAAATGAATTATCAGCCACCAAGGTCGCCATGAGGCCCTCAATGCATTGTACTCACGTAGATACCCAGCCCAACCTTGTCAGGTGTCCGCATCAGGCATACGTTTGTGTCGCTCTTCACGTACCCGTTTCGGTACTTCATCGTCACGTCGACGATCGGCACGGAAATTGTCGAGTCGCTGACAACGATAAGAGTGCCAGAAGATGCTGCGTAGTCACCAGCGTGGATGAATAGCTTGAGGAGTGAGGTTGTAGTGGTATTCGGGGCCAAAGTGTATTGTAGGTAGTCGGTGCGTTCTGGTTGTACATTCGTCTTCGCAGACGACGATTTTTCTACACTCCATGCATTGCACATTGACGGAAACCCATCCGCAACCGGTGCTCCTGGTGGTCGGTACCCTGGCGGTAGCTCGGGCTGGAAGAGTCCGCTTGAAGTTGGTCGTCGAGTTGAAGTGCTTCGCTTCCCGAGATGGCCAGTCTATTATTAAATATGCAGTCGAAAACTCAGCAATAGATATGGTTGACACGTCGAATCGACATACGAAGAAAAGTCCGAGGAGAATTGCGGATGAAGTTACGTAGACGCATAACACAGATGCAGCAGCCACCCGTAACCTCCGTCTTCGTTTTGCTTTCTTCCATCGGTTGGAGCCCACGACCGTCGCACCGTCCGACACCAGTGCTGACGTTGATGCTGAAGGGTTTGGCTGCCGTTCTGCATAGGCGGGAGGGGAATCGGAATCTGCGATGGATGGTGCTCTTGGTGGTGGATACGAATGGTTGTCGGCAGAAGTCAGGCGGTCTTCCGATGATGCAAAAGGGTTTTGGTAGTGTCCGATATTGCTGTTGGAATATAGGTGCTCCGGGAGCTTTGCGTCTGGAGGTTGCTGGATCAGCATGGGTTGTGAGAGAGGGGAGGGGAGGGGTCGGGAAAAAGGATTGGGACGTCGACTGGTGGTCAGGTCCAAACTTAGGAACGATCACCGCGTTCTCATCACCGGCGAATTCCGTCACCCCTTCGCCTTTGCTCCTTCATCCAACATGCAAGCTCCTCCGTCGACTTACAACTCTGGAGAAGACGCTATAACGCGTTCTCTGGACGTAGTGAAAGAGAACGCACCATCATCCCTCGCAGAACTGGAAAGCGCGTTCGACATTGCCTGGACTGCTTCCGCAATTGAGCAGCGGAACTACAGCCGCGTAAATTGCCTCCTCTGTGCCAAACATAGCCGCGGACTGACAATTATAGCGCTGCATCAGATTGCCCTTCAGTTCCCAGATGAGCTGCTGCATATTTCGGTCCCAGTCTATCAGGCCATTAAAGCCAAATTAGCTCCAACTCGGCAACTCTACGTCCTTGCCGACACTACCTATGGAAGGTTCGAACGTCATTCCACATCCACTTGAAATAACAAGAACTGACCATGAATGCTGCAGCTGTTGCGTGGATGAGGTTGCTGCTCAACATGTTGAGGCGGAGGTCGTTGTTCACTACGGTCATGCTTGCCTCAGCCCGTGAGTGCACTGAGCTTTCTTGGCATATGACGACCCTGACGATCATCCCAGAACGACGCGTCTGCCAGTGCTCTACGTCTTCGGCCGTAAACCTGTCGACAGCGCGGACTGTGCGAGATCATTGTTATCGAGCAGTGGCATCGCCTCCGCAGAGTCACCCGACGTCTTCCTAGTGACCCAAGTCGCATACGTTCATCAGGCAGGCATGCTATCATTCACCTCACAACTAGTCTGGCCTTACAAACAGTTCTTTCAGACGCTATAGCCACGGAGCTCAAGAGCCAATTGTCCGGCATAAATTTAATCACCCATCCCGTTCCTCGACTTGCCGCACCACAGCCAGCCTTTTCCGACTCTACATCAGACAGTCCCGCCGAATCATACTCTCCTTTTATGAAGCAAATCCCCGAGAACGCTACTATATTTTACGTTGGAAGCGAAAGCCTTGCTCTCAACAACCTGCTCTTGACGCATTCGGCCAACCAGGTACATGCGCACCTCGTCCTGACGTCTACCACGCTCCTCTGATCCTATTCCTGCACGATCAGACGTGGTCGTACGACCCCGCCAGCCGAGAAGTCAAGTTGGAATCCGTGAAAACCAACCGTTTCCTCATGAGACGATACGCTGTCATGCAGAAGGCGCGCGACGCGGACGTTTTTGGGATTCTCATAGGAACGCTTGGTGCCGGTACGCTGCATCAGGCCTTGCGCGTGGAAGCTTAAGTCTAACCGTCCGTAACCTTTCCACCCCTTAGCTCACTACCTCTCGATGATTAAGCATGTGAGGGCGTTACTTACACGGGCCCGTAAAAAGACCTACACCATTAGCGTCGGGAAAGTCAACCCCAGCAAATTAGCCAACTTTATGGAGGTTGAATGCTATGTCTCTATCGCTTGTCCTGAAAACAGTTTGGTTGACTCCAAGGTTGGCTAGCTCTTGTTCCCGCTCCGACCCCGGAAGAAATGCACCTCTAACTCGGTTTCGTCCCCATGTGAACTAGGATTTCCTGCAACCCATCATTACTCCATTCGAGCTCGAAATTGCCCTTTCGGATGAACCGGTGTGGACTGGGAAGTATCTGCTAGATTTCCAGCAAGTTCTTGCTGAAGCTGGCTCGGAGGTGACACAAGGTAGGGTGCCGATCTCCCTTCTAGTGTTGACATCCGAGGCTGATCGTTAAGCCGTAACCAGGTGGAGATTCGGCACCTGGAGACGAAGGCTCAGATCCGGATCGCCCAATGTTCTCGCTTGCGACTGGCAAATACCGCAGCGCCAAGCGATATGGTGGTACTAAAGGCGAAGGTACAGCTCGAACAGCCACTGCTGGATATTTTCGCTCTGCTAAATGCTTATCATAGATGCACTTGCAACCGGAAATACAAACTCGCTGGCTATCCGGAACCAGGAAAGCACAGTCGCAACCTTCATGGGCAGCGCTGGAGGTGAGAGCACGTCTTCCATCGTCGTTCTCGATGCCAACTCAACCATACTTGATCTTCAGGCGAGTTCCTTCAAAATCGTACCTTCCAAGGCCTCGAACAGAGAACAGGCATGGACGTACCCAGTGCACTGGAGCAAGGTCGAGCAGGAATCGCGCGCAACTATGACGAGCTCTCCCAGTCAAGCTAATACAGCAACTATAATGTTGATCTATTTGAAATGATAAGAAATAGAAAAAGATATGCGATAGGACCCAAAGCGACAAAGCGGGCTGATGTTACAAAGACCGTTCCCTCCCTTGATTGCTAGCATTATGACGAGAGCCTCTGATTAAGGGTGTCCTCCGCCACCTTCATAGCCTCCGAAATCTTGGCAACCTCCGTGCCGGTACCTTGCGCAGAATCAGGCTTTCCACCACCCTGCCCAATCCTGTTAGCTGCAGTACAGCAGTGATATCGTCCCAGATTCTCACCTTTCCACCGAGAACTGCTCCGACCTTGGCCGCCCAAATTTTGGCGTCGAACTCCTTGGACACCAGTCCAGCAGGCAATACATTTGCATAGGCGACTTTACCGGCGGCTTCATCGACGCTGAAGAGATAGGCAGCTTTCTCGAGTTTCTTGACTTCAGTCAAGATTGCTTGCATCGACTGCTCCGCAGATCTGAGTATACTGGCGACAAAACGGTCCTAGCAAGGGCTTACTTTGCTATCGACATTGAGCTCGGCGATGTAAAGGGTCGAGTTGGGATTTTCGGAGAAGAACTTCTTAACGGCCTCGATACCCTGGAACGAGTGAGTGTGAGGAAGACCGGTCGCCCGGAATAAGGAGACATCACGAACCTGCTTCATCGCAGCCTGTTGTTGAGCCTTAATTTCTTGGTCGAAAGCCTTTCGGATAACACCGAGTTCATCCTTGAGAGCCGCTTTGCGGAGAACACTAATGTCGGCCTTGTTGAGCTCCTGCAATGAATCAATCAGACATGATTTTGCTGCAATATTCACATTTATATTCCGCACCCCGCTCAGAACTTTGAGAGCTTTATCTTTCTCGCTTCCCGACAAACGATTAGCATGCGAGATGCGGGCAGCCAAAGCATCTGCGGCTCGAGTGACCGCTTGTGCATCCTCGGCCGTGACCGCAATGATGCGACGAATTCCTGAAGCAATGGAACTTTCCTCGGTGATTACGAGATCCTTGATTATGCCTGTTGAAGCGACGTGGCTACGAGGAATTTAGAGTAAGCTCATGGTCATACGGTGCCTTCCGGACTTTAACTCACGTCCCACCACAGAACTCGATGCTGGTGCCCCTCCATTTGGGATTTTCAACGTCTTGAGATATCTCGGCGATGCTGTACTCTAGACTGACGACTCGGACAGGGTTGGGGTAGGTCTCGCCGAAAACAGCTCGTAGCCCCGGAATCCGTCGAGCCACAGCCAGATCCATGTCTTGTCCGTACACCTTGGCATCCTTTTTGATCCAGTCGGCGCAGATTCCTTCGATCTTTCGGAGCTCGTCCAGGGTCACGCCGGTCTTGTGCGAGAAATCAAATCGTAACTTGTTGGCAGCGACGAGAGAGCCCTTTTGGTCGATATGATCACCAAGGACTTCCCTCAAGCCGTAGTTGAGGATGTGTGTTCCGGTGTGGTTGTTCCGGAGACCTCTCCGCCGTTGCTAAATGAAGGGAAAGCGAGTTCAGCCAAGTCCAGTGTTGACAGTTCTTTCGTGACATACGTTGTCGTACGAGGTCGTCACAGTATCTCCAACTTGTAAATCGCCATACTTAAGTTTACCGATATGGAGCACATAGCCGTTGAAAACTTGGACGTTCTGGACTTCAAACTCGGCACCGTCCAATGATATGGTTCCGGTGTCGTATTCCTGACCACCAGCTTCGGCGTAGAAGCTAGTGCGGTCTAGCAGAAGCCCAAATAGTGTCGGACCATCAGTGGATGGGATATCTTTTGACGAGGTGAAGAATTGCCGGCCGTGATAGATAGCCTTGATGCTTCCGCGAGCATCATTATTAGCTAGAGACTCAACTGTAAGTGCTTTGTCCTCTTGACCGTAGATGAAGTGCTGGCTCACAGAATTTCGGAGAATCGTCAGTCTTAGGCACTTGGTCATTTGCTTCGAGAGTCGCGATATCGTGAACATCGAGCTTGACCGCATCCTTCACTCCGGCTTTCCCTGAGTTTCTAGAAGCTTCTTTAGATTTCTCTTGGGCGGCTTCGAATTCAGCTTCGTTGACTCCAAGTCCGATTTCTTCAGCCATGAGACGGGTAAGGTCGACTGGGAAACCGAACGTGTCGTAGAGCATCCAGACATCTCCGCCATTGAGCTCCTTTTGGTCGGCTTCTTTTGCGCGCCTGGCGTAACCATCAAACAGCCTCTCTCCTCGGTCCAACGTGCGGGCGAAAGACGCTTCCTCCTCGTCAAGAATCTCCTTCAAGTCCGCCTGATTCTTCCTGAGTTCAGGGAAGAAATCCCCCTGTAACAAAATTGTCAGAATCCAAAATCAACTTTTGTGAAGAAGAAGAAGATTCACCAGCTGTTCGATCACGACCGGTACCAAGGACGAGAAGAACGAACCGATCGGGACATTGAACTTCTTTCGAGCGTAACGAGCTCCTCGTCTTAAAATACGCCGAAGCACATAGCCGCGGCCCTCATTGTTCGGGACACCTCCATCCGCCAGAGCGAATGTCAACGTCCGAACATGATCGGCGACAACTCGGTAGGCAGTATCGATTTCGCCCTCATCCTCGGCACCAAACTTGCCAGAATAGGGTCGTGCACCCGTAACTTCTTGAATCTTGGCAAAGATTGGCCCAAAGACGTCTGTATCGTAGTTCGATGGCTTGTCTTGCAGCACGGAAACCAGACGTTCAAAGCCCATGCCCGTATCGACGTGCTTGGCGGGCAGTGTCTTCAAGCTGCCATCTTCTTCGCGATTGAATTGAATAAACACGTTGTTCCAGATCTCAAGGACATTAGGGTCGTCCTTGTTGACAAGGTGGGCGGCGTTTCGGCCACCAATGCGGTCGTAGTGAATCTCGCTACAAGGTCCGCAAGGACCGGTGGCACCCATTTCTGTAAGAGGAGCAGTTAATAAACGGCAAGAGAGAAGACTTGGACGAAGCTTGTCTTACCCCAGAAGTTGTCCTTGGCGTTTCCGGTAAGGATGTGGTCTTCTGGCACGCCGACCTCACGCCAAAGGTCGCGAGCTTCAAGGTCGGGTTCTAGCCCCTGCTTTGGGTCGCCTTCAAAGTAGGTGACGTAGAGTCGCTCCTTGGGAAGACCATATGTTACAGTCAAGAGCTCCCAAGCCCATCTGATGGCGTCTCTCTGAGGAAAGCACGCGTTAGACCAAAGTAGTCGGTGTGGACCCAAAAACTACTTGCCTTGAAGTAGTCACCGAACGACCAGTTACCCAACATTTCGAAGAATGTGTGACTAATATGTGAATTCAGAAACAATCTCGGAGGATCCTTGCAGTCGTGTGACGCACTGATAGCTGTCCTTGCCAACGTCCTCGAGGTCTATGGAGGGGTGGGGGTGAGCGACTATTGCACGGTGCAGCAAGTACTACGCACCATTGTGCTTTCCACCAGCTCTGATACACTTCTGACTATTGACAGCCCTCTTTAAGCGTGCAAAGTCCGAGTTGGGGTCGACGGTGCCGAGGAAGATGGATTTGTACTGAAATGGCACGGACGTGAGGATGAAACTTGGTAATGGCTGCGCAGAGATGGAGGGCACTCACCTGGTTCATTCCAGCATTAGCGAAGAGCAATGTTGGATCCTCGTATGGAATAGTAGGCGACGAGGGCACGAAGGTGTGTCCATGCTCCTTGAAGTAGTCTATGAACTGCTGGCGCACTTTGGGGGCAGTCCAAGGCCCGGTGTATGAAGCGGACGAGCTAGCCATTCTGTAGAGTGGTGGACGGGAGATCCTAGGAGCCAAGGGCACGATGAGATGGCGAAAGATAAACCCCATCAGCTTGGACTCGGCCTGACTCCCAATTGCGAACCCGACTGGGAGCAATCACGTGCAGGAAGATTGGGAAGGAATAAGCGCGGCTCGATCGAAACTCTGAACAAGGGTCCCAAGGCGATAATTCCCAGCGTACAAACAGATCATGTATACTCCAGTACCTACACACCATATACAGGTCAATGAAGAGCTACAGAAGGATACAAGTCCCAAATGGTGGAGGTAGATGAGGACCGCTTTACACCAAATTAGCGACAAATCATCGACGATAAGGCGGCCGGCCTAACCACTCTTGGTCTGGAGGGTAGCGGTCGCGGTCGTTGCCATAAGGCGGTGTAGGTGGGCGAGGTCGATTGTCAGGCGGATACGGTTCTCGGTCATAAGATCGGTATGCGTCAGGTGGAAGAGGTCGCGTGTAAGGGCCTCGAGGATCCGCATACGCTTGTCGTGGAGGTGGTGGCACTCTTGGGTCATACTCATCTCGCAGTCTCCAATCAAGAGGTGGCGGTCGGCGATAGTCGGGGTCAATTAACTCTTGCCTTGGACGCTTGGTTCCTCGACTATCGTCTATATCTGGATAACCTGGCCTCGGGTAAGTTTCAGTGCGCCGCGGTGGACTGAGGCTGCGGTCCCTCCCGTATGGATATCCGCTTGGTGGTCGGCCGGCAATCGGAGGAGGATAGCGATCATTTTGTGGGCTACGCGAGCGCTCCCATTCGGTTCGAGGGATAATTCGATAGTCGCGGGCATCGTCGGGTCGGCTATAGCTCGCTTCCCGTCGGAAGGGATCGTCAATTCTTCCGCTTTCGCTCCAAGGCTCGCGGTCTGTTGGAGAGCTGTAACGAGTATCATCTATAGGTCGTCTTCCATCGATGGGAGGGCCTCTAATAGAGTTGGGTGGTCCGTTGCGTGAGCCTCTTTGAACGTAGTCGTTCGGAGAAGTGAGTCTTGCCGCAAGGGGAACATGTTGGCGGGGCTCTGGTGCAATCCGATCCGGCATAAGCAAACTTCGAGGTGTGAGCGGTTCTTTCATAGTCGGGGGTGGCCTGCTTGGAAGTCCATCAGGGACACGACCAGGAATGGAACTCGATGCTCGATTGGTAACAGATTCGCCAACACTCCTCGGCGTGGCCGAGCGTCTACTAATCTCCCCATCATCGGGTGTTTCGGCCTTGACATGCGTAGCGCCAGGGTTGGGCTCCGGCGGAAGGCTCCCTCTTGCCCCAGGCGGTAGGCTAGATTGGCGAGGCGAAGGATAGAAGTAACGACCGTCCTCAGAGGTGCGCGGATGAAGTACACCTGGCCCACTGCTCGTCATGGGATGATTTGGACCCGGGTACGGTTCACGATGTATCACCCGACCACCGTCTATCAGTCGCGAATCATAATCCCTTGACTCTAGGAAAGAGGAGGGAGGAGGGGAGCGGTTACCCGGAAATCGTGAGCTTGATTCGTAGTAATCATATCGCCTCCTAGATGGAGAAAGTTAAATAGGGAGGTCGATTCAATCCACCACAAATCGGTGCTTACCTGTCATTCGGAGATTGGGGAGGTCCAGATGATTCACGTCGGGGATCGGGATATGTGGCTCTTCGATAGGCCCTTTGAGAGTTGGATTCTGGGCTGCGTGGTCCCGAGCGCTCAGCTTCAGCCTGGTCAATTCCTGAACGACGATCGCTTGCATAAGGTTGTTGTGAACGATATTCAGGGTGCCGCGATTCTTCCTGTCTTTTTGAATCATTCGGGTAGGCCCGCTGTCCGAGCGGAGGCCCTGCAGCTACAGGAGATCCTGACTCTGGTCCCTTCTCTGAACGGAAATTGCTTAGTGCAGGGGGCTGTCCGGGCTGCTTGCTTGGATTGGATGCTGGCCGACTAATTCTGTCCTGATTATGTTGAACGCTTTGTGTAGGAGTTTCTGAATTAGCGGCTGGTGCTGTTCCTGGATTGCTTGGGCTATCTTCCTGAACTAAAGGAGGTGCGGCGGAGGGAGGTGGTGAGTCGAGCTCCATGTCGACGATTGAGGAATGATGAACGAGGCGGGAGTCTATCGGAGACATAACCATGCTAGTTGGAGAGTCGGTCTGAGATTCGTGGGTTGCTTGAGGTGTGGTAACGGATTGGGATGGGTCGTCAGTCGGAGTAGGTGCGGTGGGAAGGTCGGTGGGAGGTGAGCGAGCGAGATCGTTGAAAGTTTGGTTTGGTACCGAGATTCCTTGCTTTGAACGAGAAACTGTCGATGTTGCGTTTTGGGCTTGTTCCGTGGATATCTGTGAAACGATTGGTCGTGGAGGTGCACCGGCGGAAGTGGGAGCGCTTTGGCTGTCCGGGGTATGCTTGTCTTCATGCTTATGGTGGATATTCGCTGAAAGATCGTTGGTGCGGCTGGTAGAGTCGATTCGAGGAGTGTAAAGTGCTTCTAGAGCTTGGGGCTTTGGTGTTGCGTCGTAGCCGAGAAGTTGTCCGTCCATAATTGCCTTCTTCAATGCTCTAAGCTTTTCCAGATCTGAGAGTGCATATGTGCTCGGTGCGGCATGTGTAGCTTTAATGCCAACATTCGACAAAGACTCGGAGTACTTTCGCGGAAGTGCATGCTCGCCTTGTGGGTCAACCGGACGACTCGGTAGAGACTGAGGCTTGACATTGGAAGGGGGGCCATACCGAGCACGCCCATCCAAGGGAGAGACATTGTAGTCATAGTCTTGCCTTTGTGAAGTATTCAGGCTACCCCTGCGCTGGGCAGCATAATGGTTCATGACAAGAAATCCAAGAAAACTGCTCGCGCTCGAGGTTCGATTTCCGACCGGCGCCCTTCGCAGTGGGAGTTTGCTAGAAATCGAAAACGATAGATGTCAGGAAATTGGTATAGATCCAAATTTTACGAGAGATAATCGAGATCGGAGGGGTTCTGGGGAGTAGCAGTGGTGGTGGTGGTGGGAGGAGGAGGAGAGAATGATGCAAGTGGAAGCGACCGGGAGGTTTTCCATTAGCTAAACAAACTACTACAGCAACCTCGGCGCTTTCTCGTGTCTCCCTGGGCGTGCCCTGGCCTTTGATCCATTGCAGTGACGCGAAGTAGTTAAAACCCACAGATAAGTAAGAATACATGATTGCTGCGTCCCTTTCTTTGAACGAGTGGTTCGATAAAGCAAGCCGGTTGGGAACGTCATAGCCTGGCTTTCTCGTTCTTTACTACGAGGTTAGAAAGGCTAGCAATAATCGTCTCGGCTTCGTTCTCAATCCTTCGGAGGAGCACCTCGCAAGAGGGTGCGTCCTTAATGAGTCCCATTGCAATCCCTGCACTGCACGCGTGTATGCAGTGATGAGCGTCATATCACAAACAAGGCCCTGAGACTCGTACCTCCAAATTCCATAGTCCGGATCACCATTTTCGTAGACCACACGTCCTCGCTGACCACTGACGAGGTCTCTGAGCTCCTCGAACTTGGCACCACCAGGCCGTCGCTCGAGACGAACGACTTCTTGCGAGACCTTGTTCTTAAAGACCCTTGCCGTGTTGTGAAGCGTCCTGAAAATGTGAACAGTGTCCTGTTCCGAAGAATCGATTATCTTTTGCTTGATGTTAGGGTGGATTTCGGACTCTTCTGTGCACATGAAGCGTGTGCCCATGTTAATGCCCTATAATGCGAAGGCCAATCGCCCATTAGCTCTCCTATTGCAACGGCCCAATTTTTAGAGCCAGAATTACCTCAGCTCCAAGAGCGAGGGCAGAGACGAGTCCACGAGCATCAGCGAATCCACCAGAAGCGATGTATGGTATACTGAGTTCTTGAGCAGCTCGGGCTAGGAGAACGAGGCCGCCAATGTCTTGCTCTCCAGGGTGACCAGCACCTGTAAGGCCGCAGTCGGATAAGTACTTTCCGGGTGCTGCTCTCAGAGTGACGTACATTCGAACCCGTCTATGCTGAGGAAATCAACACCCATCCTTGCGGCAGACTGGCGTCGAAACCCAGGGATCAGCAGTAAGAACACTCGAACCTCTAATGCGACCAACCTGGGCATGGCGGATGGTAGTGCACTTGTGGATCACAAAGCAGCCTTCCGACTAATAGGACAGCGAGCGAGGAAGGTCAGCGGGAAAGTGCACACCCCTCCAAACGTCGTCGCAGTACTTACCTTGAAGAACTTGATAAGGGGTCCAGCTAAAATCCAGCCATGCTCGTAAATTCACAAGTCTACGCATGCATGAGTGCACGTTAGGAGACTCACGATTGTTTCCAGCAGTCTCGAATATCTTGACCCCTTCACCGACAGCCGCTCTGGCGTATCCCTCATAATCCGGCGGATTGATCGAAGGAAGGAGGGTGATATTGACACCAAAAGGCTTCTTCGTTAAAGTCTTGGTCTTTCGGATAGCTTCTCGCAAGGCATCAGGTGATGGTTGCGTCAAGGCGGTCAAGATGCCCAATCCGCCAGCTTCGCTAACCGCTGCAACGAGCTTAGGAAGGCCAACCTGCAGAGTCCACGCATCGTCAGTACATAGTACATAAATCTGACGGCCGTAAACCTCACCCATTGCATACCACCTTGCACAACAGGTCTAGCAACGCAGTGTCAGCCAACGTGTGCAGTGGGCACCCTTCAGGAGAACGCACACGGTTATCCCAAGGCTCTTCGTTAACTTGGTCACAATCATATTCGAATCTTGTCGGCGCTTTCAGGTAGGATGCTGCAGAACGAAAGAGGTGCTGAACGAGTCGGATCTTGAGGGAGGAGTGCGCTGTTGTTTGAACCTTTTGAGAGTTCAGGTGCAAGTTTCACGCCACAATCAACCGGCTACCCTCGGTTGCCGGGTCGACCGAAGCAACCTCACACCGCCAGAGGTAGAGAGGAGACAGGTAATGAATGGCATATTGGTACTACGCAGAACTTTGACAAAGCAAAAAAACTATAGCAGTGATCAAAAGCTCCCTGAGCTGACCAGACGTCTAAAGATGAGTGGGAGAGGATATATGCATGTGTGTCCGAAACCTGTGCAAAAACGAAGCGAAAAGGGACGGGGGAGGGGATCGAAAGCAAACGAAGGGGGGACGAAAACCAAGAGACAGATTAACAAAGCGGAAAAAACTAAAACGAAAAATTATGGATAAACAAGAAATAAGAAAAGCAAAAGGGTGTTAGTCGCGGTGGCCCTCCTGGAGAGCCTTACGCGACACGAATTTTGAAATCACCAACACCAGGCGCCGCATCTTGATGCTTGTTCTCCTCGCCCGCTAGAACATCGGGGAGCTCGATATCCACCATCGTCTCGTCAGTGTTGCTCCCTGAGCTATGACTCCTGTTGGAGATTGGCGAGACGCTTCCAGCCGTGGTTGCCCCTGCATCCACGTCGAGTCTGGAGCGATCCTTTGCAGCGAAAGCCTCCTTCATCCTCTCCTCTTGCACCTCTCGAAGGTGTTCGACGAAATCGACGAGGAACCTAGCCTGCTCGTAGGTCTCGATGGCCTTCATACTCCTCCGCCTCCTCAACGTCAGGACGACCCTCTCCACGAGTTGGAACGACTCCCTTCTCAGCACACCATGCGAGACCAAGGTCTTCCAGGAGACTGTGGTTGGCATTGAAAGCACCGGGCTATCCCACAGCGCTTGCAAAGCATCACTGACGGGGCCACACAACCCCATCTTGATGGTCCAGCTGGAGGCGACCAAGCCTGCCCGTCCAACACCTCCACGGCAGTGAACGAGGATGTTCACTCCACGCAAAGTGTACCGGCGAATAACCCAATCCACCGCACGGTCCAACTTGGCCACATCCAGAGGGGCAAACCCTTCGGGTGTCGGGATACGCAAGACGTCAATGCCCAATTGGCCCGCGCAAGCAGCGTACTCAGGCCAAGGAGCACCCAAGAACTCCAACTCCGTGTTGTCGAGGCAGTTGATAATCAAACCAACGCCTAGCGATCGAATGCGGGCCAAGTCCTGCGGCAAAGAACGGCAAATCGCTCCTCGTCCCTTTACTGGTCCGTCGAGGCGAACCTTCTTGCCCGGGCACGAGGACAACAAGAGGTTGCCAATCTGCGGAGCTTGACGAGGTTCAGCTGCCGGCTGAGTTGGCGGGGTTAAGAGAGATTGCTGTGCGGGCGATGGGGTGGGGGCCACGAGAGGATACGGCAATGCTGGCACTGGGTATTGGCCTGGAGCCACCGTAGGCTGAACGTTTGCAGCTTGAGGCGACCTCGAGTTGCTCATGGTGTAATGGACGGGAATCCTAACCTGGGGGAACGGCTGAAGAGCTTCGGAGATCGCTGCTCGAATGCTTTGCTGCTGATCAGCGGCCCCGCCTCCTAGTGAAGGCTCGACCTGGGTTGGCGTAGGCATGCTCGTGAGCGGTGGGACCATGTTGAGAATGGGAGCTGGCGTTGCTGAAAGTCGAAGTGGCGGGTGTTGAGGCTGACCGAAACAGGTATCCAAGCGTAGGTGCGGTGGTAAATTGAAAGAAGGCAACGTCTCGTAAGCGGCATCGTGATCATTATCTTCGTCACTGCTGAGTGATGGTGGCACGGAGTCTTGGTCCGCCAACTCGGCGTCAAAGATTGCGGGATTTACAGCCGCCAGGTACGCCGATATATGCGGGATCAAATTTTGTGGCAATATGTAAGAGATGCTGCAACAAGATCCAGGTTAGCATCCAAGAGTTGCCTTTTAGAAGACGAAATCCACGTCCTAACGCAAAAAGTGAATTCAAGACTTACTTGATGGGGTGAGTCTCCGAAGTCTTGGGTTTTGGCGGGGCAGGTACTTCGGAAACCACCGACGTGGTCTGTCCATTGGTCGGCGCGGCCGGTGGGGCTGTCGAGGTCACACGAACCTCTGCGAACTTCCCAAAGACCTTTGGCGTGAACGGCGTAGGTTGTGGAGTCAGCGCAGACGAGATCGCCAATGCAAGCGCTTCGTTAAGTTGTGGGGAGGGAGGGGGATGAATAATTGGTTCGGACCGATGCCGCAAAAGCGCTGGTGGCGGCGGCACTGGAGGGTTAAAGCTCGCTAAATCAAACGGCGTCACTGAAGCGGCGGGTCTTGGTTCGGGCGATTGGATGGCGCTATCGGTCTTGGGTGTAGACGCGTCTCTCCCACCGAGTTCCACAAACATTGAAGTTTCCGCTGCCGTGACTTGCACGCTACCGTTTGCATGGTCGAAGATGTGCGCCGTCACGTTCGCTTCCGCAATCGCGGTCGCTGACTGGCTGCTGCGGTTCGCAGGGTAGTAAAGTTGGGTGGCCATATTTAGCATCTGCCTCTTCTGGAGTTCTTCCACATGAGCTGGTGCAACGATCGAGAGCGGGATGTAAGGTGTGGGACAACCTGAGCAAGCAAAAGGAAAGTGTCAGAATGCGCATATTCCTCAAGCACTGATTGTCATCAAAGAGCCGAGGTTGTAGAGGGTTTTGGAGCAAAAAGGAAGGAGCGATCAGGTCTCGAGACCGATATTTCAAGTTAGACTGCACTCGCTCGAGTCGGGGTCCAACTTTAGTTGGGGGAGAAGCAGAGGAGGAATAACGCACCACGTTCGCCGAACTTGATGACTGAGTAGCTGGACATGTGGTGCTGGCTGCAGAGGCCAGCGATGGCCTCCATGACTCTCAACTCATTGGGGTTTATGTGCGAACCAAGGGGCGTTGCTGGTGTTGAGACGGTCGCTGGTGCGGGTGTCGCTGCCGGTGCCGAATTCAGTCGCAAGACCGTTGGCCTTTGCGCCGCGGGGTGTGCCTGCTGAGCTGGCTGATGCTGAGGAAGGGCCTGTGGCCGATGTTGGGGTGAAACAACATGGAGATGAAGTGGTGAGGTGGAGACGGCCTGTTGAGTAGCGATCATGGGGGACGGAGGACGAGCGAAAACAAAGCGAGAAGGATGCGATCCTTTGGGTTTTTGTACGACGTCTTTGAGAGACGATGAAGAGAGTAGAAAAAAGAGAGGGAAACGAGAGGAAGGACGAGATGTGGAAGAATGGGACAGCGAGTGGACAACGACGAAAGAGGAGGAGAGCGACGAAAGCAAAAGGGAAACTCCAAGGGAGAATTCTGCACGTGACCTCAAGGCCTGCCCAGTCCCCAAGCGACCACCGAAAAACGTCTCAAGTCCACGACAAACCCGGGATAGCTCGCAAAGTGTACCGAAGCATACCGCATGTACTGCAATTATCGACTAATCATCCTTCTCTCGACACGTCGAACGAAGCTCCACCGAGTACCGCTACGTATCGCCCGACCTCAACCCCGAGTCCAAGCGTGCCTTTTGCTGCGTCTTGAGCCGTTTCAGCTCTCGATACCGCTCGATGGCCTTTTCTCGCTCCTCCTCCATCATCCTCCTCTGCACAGCAGATACGGGCAACTGTGACTCGCCCGACGCCTTTCCCGACTTGCCCGCTGCCGCGGCACCGCGAGGGAGCGCCGTTAGAGTTGGTGGAGCGGCCGCAACGTCGTTCACACTCCGCCGATCCACCCGTCTCTCGAATTCGGTCTTGCCCTTTCCCGTCGCACTCGCCTGCTTTGCGTCCGCTGATGTGTTCGCCATGATGCGATCCCCGGTCGAGTTGTCCTGCGCGTCTTGCTTTGCCGCTTTTCGCTTTTTACCGCCACCCGCTTTAGACGCCTGCTTGTACGCACTCTGCATCTTCCACTTGAACTCCTCTTCCACGCGCCTGAATCGAAGGCTCCAACAATCAGCAAACACGACCCTCCAGATGTTCCTTGGCACCACAAGTGGGGTGGTTGTGTGCCTCACCGATTAAAGTCCCTCATCGACTCTCCTGGCTGCAACACAAAGTTCCACAGACGCATTCAGCGCGACTCTTTGGTGAATCACACACACCTCGTACTCACCTTGATCTTCACAACTGTCGGTTGCTCCGCGTCGCCATCACCGGTTGCGCCCCTGCTCCGTTTAGGCGGCCGTATCCCTTCTTCTTCCTCCTCACGCTTCCTTTTCAGTTGCTTTAATTGCTCCCTCATCTTCTCCGCGTTTGTAATCCATCCCATTTTCTTCGACATGCTGTCCTCCTTCTCCTTCGTCGGAGGCCGATCAAAGCCCCTGGCCGGGATGAAGATCCTTCAGTCCTTGTGCTCGTACAGCGGACCAAGAGTCAATAGCATACAGTTTATTGCGTCTTTCTACTCTAGCCGAGTGTTTGAGGCGTTTATGTGGCATGGTGATTAATGCCGGTGGCGGTTCGGTTGTGAAGGCAGGAGATTTTCAAGAGCCTGTCGTGGCGTGAGAGCCCTCTTGGCCTCACAAAGTTCTTGCCAGCGTCAACGACAAGTCCCAAGAACTTGCCCCGCACAGGGTGAGACGAAAAAAGAAATGATATTTCCGAAAACGACTGTGACAGCATCCTCTTGATACAAAAAAAGTTCCCATGACTGGATCAGAACAGAAGAGAAAGAGGAAAGAAATGCGGGAGATAAACAGAGTGAAAAAAGAACGAGGGATAAAAGCCAATTGCAGCGATTGCTAGAACCGAGAGAAAAGAAGAGGGCATAATTAGGGACTAAAAGGCGAATCAAAGAGGGTTAGGGGATAGCTCGCAACTGAGCTGGAGGGAAATAGTGAAGGAACATTAACCGAAAGCCTTGGTGGTGGGTGTTGTTGCCAGTACATGGGTATCGGGAGAGGGTATCGCCACTTGCGCTCCGGAACTCGAAGGTGAAGAGTAAATCAAGAAAGGGGGATTGTGGATGAGGTGATGATTTAGAACACGTCATCTCCATAGGGGCAGTCCTCGGTGACGTGATCTCCCAGTACCTCGCAGTTCTCGCACCAGTGATCTAGGTCATCTGTTGCTTCGGGTTCAGCAGCAGGAGCGGTTGAAGCAGCTTCGGTAGCGGCGTGGTCGGGTGCAGTGAATCCGACGATGTCGCAAGACGCGAGATCGTGGCCATGCTGACCACATAGCTCGCAGGGATGGTCGTCACCCTCAGCCTCGGGTGGTACAACAGAGGATACCATGCTACCCTGTGATGCTGGACGAGGGGGGTCGTTGTTATGGCGCAATGAATCGCCGCTAGCCTTTCGGGACCGTCGGCGAGAAATCTTCTCATTTAGGCGCTCGATCTCCCGTTCGAGATCATCCTGGAAAAGGGAGGTGGCGCTTAGAACAAGTTTGCGTAAACAATGTCTCCTGCCTTACCTCGCGGTAAATCTTAGCCTCGACGAGTTGCTCAAGGTCGACGATGTCCTTATTGAGCTGAGGGGTGCGATCAATTAATGATCATGTCAGGTAAATCATTGATAAACATCGCCTTACCGAGTGAACTGCCTTGGTGTGTTCCTTCTCGACATCGTTGAGCTTCTTCTGCAGTTGTTCCACCTCGGTCTTCAAGCCTTTGATCACCGCAACGGGATCTTCATCAGAGTCTTTTGATGCGCTCTTGTCAGGATCTTCGCCTGCTAGAGCCTTCTCTTCCTTTTCGATCACTTCTTCAAGTGTCTTCTCGAGGCTCTTTGTAGTCTAACATCAAAGAAGTTCGGGTAAGATATAGGGGCATGCTTCTGGACGGCACCCTGTAGCTGCGCACCTCCTTGAGATCCTCGATTTCGGCGAGGTGAATCTTGATTTCACTTTCTAAAACCTTAATCTGCGAGCTGAGGCCCGAGTTTTCCTTGCGTAACTCGGCATTGATGTGCCTAGGTTTAAACATGAGCGCCTTGCCACTCATGAGGTTTAATGAAACAGGCGTACTTCAAGCCCTTGACTTGGTCCTTCAGGTTCTCTTCGGAATTCATGTTCGTCGAGCGACTGGACGTCCTTGATGAGATGGAGTTCGCAGAGTCTCGTCGGGGATCCCGGGGGGCCAAATCCTTGATTGATCCACCAGGAGACGCTCGGCTCGATTCAGGCTCGGCGTGTCGGCTATCTAGAATAAGCTGCAACTCTTGGACCCGATTGCGTTCCAATTGTAGTTTGGCAGCTTCTTCTTGGAGGGTCTTCTCAAGCTATGGTCCAGATATGTCAGCAATGTCACTAATCGCGCTCAAAACGAATAAATCCCTCCCAACTCACATCAGATCGATCAGCTTCGAGCGCAGTGATCCTCGCTCTCAGTTCATCCGCCGTCTTGTTCACAATGACCAGCCGGTTGGTCGCGATTTCCGCCTCGTCCAGAGCCTCCTTCTGTTCCGCACGAGCCTTGTCCGCCGCCACCTTAAGACCATTCATTTCTTCCACGAGCTTCAACTTCTCGTCGGATGCCTTCTTTGCAGCTTCCGCAACCCGTTCTGCGGCGCTTGATTCAGCGTCATCTTGAGTGCCTTCGAGGTTCTAGGTAGAAAATTCAAAGTCAGCAAAAACACGCAGACGCAAACAGTGTGAACGCTTACCGCAAGCTCGGTTCGGAGAGTCTCAATTTCTGCTCGCGCATTCTCGAGAGCAGCGTCATTCTCGCGGAACGCCTCTTCGACCTCGGCAACTTTGAGCCTGGCAGCGCTCTCGGCTTTCACCAACTGCTCTCCTTCCTTGCGTAGCGCCTCGAGCTCAGCCCGCAGACCAGCCTCAGTCTCACGGAATCGAGTTATCCGGGAGTTCACAGCCTGCTCATCCTTCTCGGACATCATCCGCATATCCTCCATCTGGTCCTCGAGGGTGGACAGCTTGTGCTGCAAGTGGTTGACTTGCTCTTTGAGGGTCTCGTTCTCGATTTGAGTGGCAGCGTTGGCGTGACGGGCCAAGGTCGCTGGAGAAGGTGGACGCTCGATGTATCTCTGAAGCTTCGTCTCAAGGTCCTGGATCTTGTCTTCCATGACGTAACGGTTATCTTCGTACTGCGCGACGCGTTCCTCGTAGAGGGCAATCGTTTCCTAAAGCAGGATCGTAAGCATCCTCAAGATGGCCGCTGACCCTCCCACTTACCTGACCAGCAGTTCGGAGTTCATCTACTTGCACCAGCAAATCTTTGCGCTCCTCATCAAAGTCGGCCGCAGCTCTCTTAATCCGGGACTCGAGTAAGCCAATCTCAGCATCCTTGGCCTTGATCGCCGCTGCTGCCTCATCTTCCCTGCCTGCCCTCGCCTCCAGAGCCTCCTTCAACGTCTTGATGAGCGAATCCTTCTCCTCCACAGTTGCTGTGAGGTCCTTGAGCTTGACATCCGCTTCCCGAGCGGAGTCCTGCAGACCGTTGACTTGGGTTGTGAGTGACGTATTGGATTGCGTGAGCGAGTCGATCTTCGCCTGCTTGTCTTCGACGATCCTCAGGGCCGAGGCGGTCTCATTGCGGGCGGTGCTCAATCGAGAGAGGGCCGTGTCGCGCTCTTCCTTGACGGCCTGCACCTGCTTGAGAGCGTCGCTGAGCTCGTTCTGAAGAGCAGTATTGTCCGTTTGTTCGACGGTTGGTTGACTTGCGACAGCACTCTGAAGCAAAGCGTTCTCCTTCTCGAGGGACTCGACCTGAGACTTCAATCTCTCCATCTGAAGTTGAAGGAGTTGCACGCTCGTCGCGGGACCGGTGCTGGGGAAGGACGAGGACGTCGCCATTGTTGGAGAGCTGACAGCTGCAGGACTTGAGGGGCTCTTCTTTCCATCCATGAGCCGGGAGATCTGATCTTGGATGGCGCGGTTCTTCGCTTCAAACGTCTTCATATCGAAACCGTTCCTTGAATCGGACCTCTGCGTTTCTCCGTCGACATAGGTGTCGGTGCTGGTCTGGCTCAGAGTAGGGGTCAGGAGTTTTTCCCTTGTCTGGCGCACGGGGGAGCTTGGAGGAGGCATTAGCGGTCGCCGGGTTGGGGATACGGGATCTTGTCGCGGAAGCATGGCCGCAAGAGTTCCAGGAGGGGCGAAAGACGGTAATTTCTTGCCAGGAGTGCCAGTGCCAGTTCCGACAGAGATGCGGGCACGTGCGGGAGTTGGAAGTCCATTAATTTTAGGTGCACGAGGGGTTGTTGCGTTGAGATTGGGTCTTGTTGGGCTCTCGGATAGTCCCTTGGAACTAGAGAGCTGCTTGGCGGTCATGCCCACGTACTTGCTGGCCCTTGACCCGGGGGTTGGCATTGCCGGCACAGGCGTTTTTACGGAGGAGATTGATTTGCGGGCCACTGGTGTGACGGGAGCCGCCCTGCCGCGGCTGGAAGAAGGCGTCACACGACCAGATGGGGTTATGCGTCCAGATGCGACCGAAACGGAGGCTCTTGACGACGCGACTGACGGTGCCCGAGGCGGGAATGCCACAGTGGATAAAGATAGTTTGGAAGGCATCACAAAGACGCCGCACTGGGGGGCGCAAGTGAAATAGTGAACACTGAAAAAAAAGGATCAGAGACCTAGTGGCTTGTGAAATGAATGGTGGCTAACGTACCCAGCGACACTACCGTCATTCTTTCCTTTACCCGCAAACCCGGGGAGGAGCTCTACACCAGCCCATGTACCCGCTTTTCCAGCGATCTCTCCAAGGAAGCGAAGCGTGCCCTCCATTCCCAAGTTCTCCATCCGGACTGGGTCACCCACCTCCCATTGACCCCTTTGCATCCGCTCCCTGTCCGCAGCACTGTGGCCCAGCCGGCTCATAGATCGCGCCTCACTTTGGCGTGACTCTGGACGATCGTAAGAGACGTAAGACGAGGCGGTGGACGCCGTTGAACTGCGAGGGGCAAATCTTGCAGTGGGCAAAGTTGGCGTTTTGGACCTCACCCCATTCCCGTAACCGTTAGGCTCCGTTGAAGTAGATGCCCTTGATGTTGATCGGCCCAATGACGGCCTTGATGATACTGATTTTCTTGCGACGATCGTTGATCCTCCGCCGAATCCAAAGACGGAGTCGGAGAGGGCTGGTGAAGCAAGCCCCGAACTCCCGGTTCGATAGGCTGATGGGTCGTTTGAGCGGATAGCGTCGGAGAGGGCCCTCATCCCGTCAGCAGTAGTGGATGTACTACTGAACAGATTGTTGGTTTCCAGTCCTAGGTGTCCGCTTGCGGAGGATCGAGGTCGCAATCCAGGTGTTGGGATACCCGAATTCGAGATTTGCCGGCCAGGAGTAGGAAGGGCTGAGGGCCTCGTACGACCTGGGGTCGTGGCCGTAGACATCTTGAAGCGTTTCTCTAGTGTTTTGTTTGGTGTTTGGGGAGAAGTAGCGTTGTAGCGGGTATGTTGTAGTTGGTGCGTCTAGCAGAGGAGTTGAATGTTGGGTGTGGTTGAAAGCCGGTTTGCGGCAGTCAAACGCGCGTCCACGACCGCGGGGTTTTGCTAGGCTTGTTGTTCGGGTCTTTCTGTTGATAAACCAGTGTCAGAGGGGAGGATACGCTTGAAAACCAACAACGAAAACGCGCTTTTGGACCAAGGTGTGTCAGTCAAAACGTAAACGGCGGCTGCTCAGGGTTCCTCCGATTGACCAGCGGTGACCGATGAGCGCGGCGTATCGCGACGACAAGGACGCGAGGTTTTTGCAGAGTCGATAGATGACGCGTTTCCAAGATGACGATGGCGGGGGGGCGAAGATGGTTGGAAAGAGGAGAAGACGAGTCCGCACCGAGCGACGAGCGAAAAGGACGAACCGCGGTGGAACCGGACTCTTCGGTCTGATCCCGCGAGACGCTGCGTCCTTTTTTTTTCGCGCTTCCCAAAGGGTGGCTAGAACTTAGATAATTATTGCAACCCTTAATCATGGCTTATCCCGGGAATCCGCCACAGCACGCAGCAACCAAACGTGGATGATCTGCAGGCGCATATGCACATAGAGCGGCTAGCTGGAGGATCCACCAAGGAAGAAAAAAACATGCAATACATGGGATGATGGCAAGGAGAGACGGACAATATGCGATGGATATACGACAAAAAATAACCGGGTTGCGGATACAAGAGACAGGGTCGACATTTTTTACTTCTTCTTCGACACACCGACAGTCTTGCCACGACGACCTAGAGAGCAGGATCATCAGTACAAATTGCCAAACACGTGAAAAGGAAGTCAGCGAAAGGGGCTCACCAGTCGTCTTCGTGTGCTGACCACGGACCCTCAGTCCCCAGAAGTGTCGCAGACCACGGTGAGCCTTGATCTTCTTTAACCGCTCCAAGTCATCACGGAGCTTAGAGTCAAGATTGTTGGCCAGAATGTGCTGATGCTTGCCATCGCCAATATCCTTCTGTCGGTTGAGCAACCACTGTGGAATCTTGTATTGCAGGGGGTTCTGCATGATCGTCACGATCCGCTCAAGCTCGTCGGAGTTGAGCTCTCCAGCACTAGCAAAAGCCCGGTCCTATCAGAAACAGATAGGGTTCATCATATGATTCTATTGGCGCACCGCTTCTTGAGGTCGACGTCTGCTTTCTTGCAGACAATGTTGGAATAGCGGGGACCAACACCACGAATCTCGGTCAGCGCATATCTAGTAGCAGAGCCCATCCAGTCAGTTCCTCGGTCCTGGCCGCCAGTTTCATTAAGAATATCCTCACTGGATCTTGCGCTTTCCGTCAACGTTGGTGTTAAGTAGACGAAGAATGTGCTACATAATAATCCCGCATCAGACCGAGCATCTTCATCGCGCCCTAAGAGCCCTGCATACTTGGAACTGTTGATGTGCTTCTGGTACGACTAAGGACATGGCGGCAGCGTTGACGAGGGGTTCCGGTTTCGGGCAGTCTAATCTTCGATTTTCGTTGATTATACCGTGCGAATGTGGCTCGACCGTATGATGACAAACAGCACTCCTGCTTCGAGAAAACCATCTACGATCATTATGTCGAAAGATATCGTAAAGTCGTAAACAAGAGCATTCTAAGTGTCTATGAATCATGTTTGTCCTAAATCTATCGCCGTCTCTTCTTCGTCCAACTCCTCCGGTCTTTCCAAGAACAAGCCCTCAAAGTGTTCAACCGTCTGGCCGATCACGCCGAAAGCATCTTGCACAGTCTTGCCGAGGAAGTCCAACTCGCGGATAACGCTCTCTGTTTGGAAGGGAATTGAGGGGTCAGAGACCAGAAAGACTCAACAACAGAACTGCGACTCACTCATCATGAGGGCATAAGCGAAATACAGCAGATGGTGAGACTGGGTGATCTCCCGGCGTTTGACCACATCAAGTTGACGGATGGCGTAAACAAGGCGTTGTCTCGCCTTCTCCGCGGGAGGTAGGTACGGAGGAAGCGCCCGCTTCAATCGGAAACTCGAAGCCAGGATAGAGAAGTACAAGATCACGTTGCCGACCTTTGCAGAGGATTAGTAAACGTATGTCTGGCAAACAAGTTGAGTAATACCATTTCTCGTCGCTCCCTGTTTACAGGAATGATAAAGTCTCGTCGGACGGTCTGACAAAATAATTTAGTTTTCGTGTTGAATTTAATTGGAATTTTCCAGACTTACAGCATACCTGTGATTGGAGGACGATCAGCACAACGAATTACCTCCAGGATAAGAGATATATTACTCACCATTCCTCCTTCGTCGTGACTATATAATCATACATACAACGTAAGTTTCATTAGGTTGGCGAGTGATCTACGACGAACACTCACCACATCGCATCGTGTGGAGTTTGTCTAATATCACCTGGAGGCTCGTCAAAATTGTACGGTAGAGGTGGATAGGGAATGGTCCCTTGAGTCGAGGTTCATGTTGCGTCTGACTGAGCAGATTTTGCAGCTTAATAATGGCGAGCTGCAAGTGAAGCTCCCTATGGCAGCAGAGGTATTAGCAGGACCTCGGTAGCAGGAATCCACCGAACGCACATCGACATGAACTTGTGAACGGAGGCAGTAAGATGATCTACAGCCTTGCGGTGCCCATCTTCGTCGATTGCTGCGATAGCTGCTAGCTCGTGAGGTGGAACTGAATACGTCTCCACGAGTTTCGTGTAAAGCCAACCAAGGTTTAAGCAGAAACTGGCCCGGGAATTCAGTCTTTCTCAACGTGTGTCAATTTCTCATCCCACGTACTCGCTCAGAGAACTCATCAATTCTCTTCTCGCTTCGATTGGCCACCAGTATCGGCTGACGATGTTCGCCCAAACTACACCGACCGTGACAGCCGCCGCACGTCGGATTGCAACCATTAGCGGATCCACATCTCCGTCCCCTCGAACATTATAGCTAGTTGGAGTCGAACATCAGTTTCGACACTCAGGGATCAGACCAAAAACCCACCAGAAAAGCGCCGTAAGGTTATAAGCCAGCAGAACGAACCGAGCGCTGGTGGCGTATTGAGGCTTAGCAATGATGTAGTAAAAGCAAGGCATGGAGAAGAATGCTCCGAAAACCGAGAGGACGTAGGGATTGTACGAGAAAAGAGAGTATATCCCAGCAGCAGTCATCGCACCCAGTCTAGAATTTTACGCCATTTAGCAGCCTGAACAACGGGATCCAAACCCCAACTCACATTGTACCTCCAATCCGATGGACACTTAAAAAGTTTGTCTACATAGATATGCAGGTATTTGAGCATCACAAGGGAACTGCTTATTGCGTCCGCTAGCTGTCCTACCTGGCCGATTGTCGGAGACAGAACCACGAAGCAGGAAATGAGAGCCCATTCACCGCGGTACCTGAGGAAGTAAGGCCGCGTGGATTCGATGATCGCCGGCAACGCTAGGATGGCCTATCGCATCGGAGGTTAGCAACAAACCGTGATCTGCAGCAATGCAATATCCTTACGATAGCAAAGCCAGATTTGATGGCATATCTCAAGTCTGTTTCTCTTAGCCTAGCGCCAAATTTCCAAAGTGAATGCTTGATCCTGCCCTTAAGCGACAGGACGGTCGGCGCGGGAGTGTGTATAGTGTTGGGTGCGTGTGGACGAATCTTGGGGAAGGCAGACTGCTTATACTTGTTCTTGACCGGCAATAAAGTGGCTGAGCATAACATAGTCAACACCGCTCGTCAACTTCAAATAGTTGAGAATCCAATGTTCAACTTACAGAGTTGTCGAGCGATAGACTTTCGAGGCGTGGTCTTTGAAACAGCGGGTTCCGGGTTTGGGAACCTTTCAGGATCATTGAAGATGTCGTTGCCAGTACGCTTCGCACCGCTAAGAAGCCTAGTCAAAAAAGATGGCTTGCGGCGTAGGTAATCCGATTCGGATTGCTTAATGGCTCCGATGACCTCAGTGAGGTGTGATAACTCCCGGGCGAATTCTTGCAATGTAAAGATGAAACTATGGGTTAGAGTACCAAGGTGAGCCAGATGTTCGATCAACCAGTCAGCTAAACAGACACACAAGTAGACTAAAAATACACCTTCGTTCTCGTGAAGCGAAATTGCATGTTCGTGGCCGTTGCCCCCTTCAAGCCTGTCCGATTCGTCCGCTTTCCTGAAGAACCGCAAGACGGCCTGGTTCGAGGTTCTCTCGAAGGTGAAGAGAGCGCGCTCGATCTTCTTTGCAACTTCTTGAAACTCTTGGGTGTAGGAACCTTCTGGTTGTCTTCGAGAGGAGCGGAACGCATCGCGCATGGATTTCAGGCTTGACGTGCAGACTCTCTGAAATGTTTCGTCAGCCTCGATCTTAGATTCGCGTCAGGATATCGTACGGATAACGCTTCTAACGGAGGACCGACATCTTCGAGAAGCTCCTCGAACATCGCGAATGATGGCTGGTGATCTTGTTCTTCGGTCATCGGAGATTTGCCTTTCCCTGCCCCATTACCATGCGTGGCCGTGCCATTTCCTACTCCATTGCTACGCGCAACCTTTCCATTCAACGAAGGGCTGTTATCCAATCCCGATATCTCGGTCTGCAATCGGGTCCCGTCTCGCAAACCGTTGAGGTGCTGCGCGATGCGTGTCATGCCCTCCACTGCGGCATCATATAGTTCGTGTTCACTTCCTTGCAAATCTCTTGCGGCTGCCCGCACGCGGTAATCGGTCCATTCCGACTTGGCTTCTGACAAATTCCGTTTCAGAGACGTGAACGAAGCTTGATGCTCCTCCACTGCCCGCAGAATCTTGTCGTAGTTCGGCCTCCGAGATTCGTCCAATAGGAAGCCTCGAGTTATCATGTCAAGGACAGTGGCAAAGCTATCGAGAACTTTCGCCATGTTTTGCCTAGAGTGTTTGGGTTAACCGGAGGAATCGTATCACCTTGTGTCGAACTTACTCTAATTTTGTTGCGGCAGACTCCCGCCAGAGTACAAAACAGACGAGATTGGTGATCACGCTCCCAAGGAAAACGATGAAAAGAACGTGGACAAGAAGGCTAGCCCCACCCTCTCGTACAACCCTAGGGACTGTCAGTAAATACGGACCTGAATTCCCCACAATATGAACTTACACCAAGAACAAGATGATAGATGTCATGCTGCAAGCTAAACGGCATGCGTGACTGTCAACGGCCAGCGGTCCCCACCAAGCCAAAAAAAAAAACCAACTTACCAGTATTAAAAGATGGGCGGTCCATCCAGACTTTGGCCCACGCAACACCAGTCATTGCTAGACCAATACAAAGGAAGACCGAGGTGCCCGCAATGATTTCCAACCCCGGCTTTTCTTCGAAAAACCAGAAAAGCCCGAACGCGGAAAGGCAGACTGCGGAGGAGAAGAGAGCTGCCACCAGACAGTAGATATCAGCTTCGAGCATGGAGCCGATTGTTTTTGCGGGGTTGAAATATACGCTACATCGCGAACTACGCGTTAGCGGGATCTTCCGGCACCTTGGCAAGGACACTCACACGACGGTGGCCACCATATGCCCAGACGGTGATGGTCCTTCACTCGAGTTGAGAGGTACCAAATCAGAGACAAGGTCGGCCAATGCGGGAACGTAGGTGAATAGTGAGCCGATAAAATATGCAATGGCGCATTTAATAATGTTCTTTTGTAGGGGTGTAAGTGTTGGAAGCCAGGCGGTAGCTCTCTCATAGAACGAAGGCTCGTTAGAAATACCGCTTCGGCGAACTGTAGCAAGGCGTGTCAATCGTGGATTATCCTCGTAACAAATTGGGGAATCCTTACCCGTAGACGGGACGGTGCTCACGAAGGACTCATCGTCGGTTTCATCCGAGTGGTACTCCAAATGTGCCGAAATGCGAGACTGTTCTAACGGTACTCGAGGAGGTTCGTCGTAAATTGTGTTGCGTGGCGAGGCTCGAGGTGTTGGGTCAGTGTCCTCCACTACCACATCTAACCCCGACACTCTTGAGGGCTCCGATAGATTAGTCCGGAAGCTGGCTGAGCTGACCAGAGAAGGCCGCGACGCTCTGCTCGGACTAGTCCTCAGCTGAGAAGCGGAGGGAGTGTCACTTCCACGCAACCCAGGAGTCCGATCGTTCTCCAAAAGTTGGCCGAACACGGTCCATTCTTCCCTGCGAGCCTCTCCCGTTGACAACCATGACGCGGTTCCCTGGGACGCGCCGCTAAAGTAATCACGAATTGATTGGCTTGGACTGACACTCCTAGCAATACCTCTTGAAAAGGAGGCAGGAGATGTGCTGAGGGTGCCTTCAATCGGAATATAGGTTGGAGCATGAGGATTTGACCGGCGACGTGGTGGGCGATCTGGCGTCCTCGGTATGTTTGTGGGCCTGGCAGAGTCGTCCGGAGGAACGCTCATGCTGTCAAGGAGACCTTAAGCGTGGTGGTGGGGCGGGGGTGTACAAGGAGGTCGGCGCCTGAAATCTGGGAACGCAGCACACTTGCCGATTACACACGTTTGTCGGTCTTTGTCCGTTCAACACCGGTCTTATCCCCGTCGGGCCTGGTCGAGATAACCCCGGCCGAATCTCCGCTTCGGTGCATTGCGCCATTCTCCCTCACCATGACCCAACAGAGAACTATAATTTAACTATTTAAGCTCTCTCGCGAAGGAGCAAAAAAGCTCACCGAGATGGCCACCAATATCACCTTCCACCCAGGTAAGACTAGTATTTTCCTCATTAAATTTCTCTGGTATTGAGAGGATCCGTTAAAGGATCCGTCAGCGCTTCCGAGAGAGCAACACTTCTTGGTCAAAAGGGTATTACTATATGGCTGACAGGTCTGTCCGCTAGTGGCAAGGTCAGTCATGGTCGCACGAGCTACTCGCTCGACACCCCATTCACCTTTTTTTTTCCCTCCTAGTCAACGATAGCGACCGCATTAGAGCAACACCTACTTCACCTCAAGCACTTTGCGTATCGTTTAGACGGAGACAACATTCGCTTCGGTCTCAACAAAGACCTAGGCTTCAGTGAGAAAGACCGTAATGAGAATATTCGTCGTATCGCCGAGGTAGCGTTGCTCTTTGCCAAGCAAGCCCCCTGATGATTGACTTCCAAACCTTACAGGTGTCCAAGCTTTTCGCTGACGCTAGTGCCATTGCCATCACGTCTTTTATATCCCCCTATGCAGCCGACAGACAATTCGCGCGAAGCATCCACGAGGCCGCGTCCCTCCCGTTTGTTGAGGTCTTTGTCGACGCCCCTCTCTCCGTTGTAGAACAGAGAGACCCGAAGGGCCTCTACAAGAAAGCGCGAGCAGGCGAAATCAAAGGTTAGCCTTCGCCCGCAACCACCCGGGCGGTTAATCTGACCCCGCTTGTCCAGAGTTCACTGGCATCTCAGCGCCTTATGAAGCACCCGCCTCGCCAGAGATTCACATTCAGACTGCAGAATTGGATGTGAAGCAGAGCGTTGAACTCATCGCAAAGTATCTTCAGGACAAAGGGTTCATTTAAACAATATTGAGGGTCGCAGTCGTACAGTGTATTAATCTGAATAGACACTATGATAGCATTGCAAAGCACCTGTCTCTGCATCAAACAGTAGAAAGTCCCTCCTGCATCACGCCTTCCTCATAATCGTGCCCTTCAACGTCGTAAGACTCGTCTGCAGCGAGGGAATCACCTTCCATTCCGTCCTCCCCAAACATACCGTCCTGTAAAGATGGTAGCGGTACGCTGGTCGCCTCTAAAACGCCATTTAGTCCCGTTTCGACCACAGTCAGCCACGTCCTTAGATCTTCGACCACGCGTGCTAGTTCTGTCTGAACATCGTCGCCGGTAAGGAGAGCTGCATAGTTCAAGGGCTGAATGAGCGGTCCGTAACCCATCGAAACCGATGTGGCGCTGGATATAGACGTCGACGCCGAAGCCGTGGAGTTCGAGCTTGTCTGTACATGCGCATTCCAGAAGGGGTATGGCTATTAGTAACTTTCCTGCATGCGGTAGTAAAGCGCAATCACCAAGATACTAACGTTTGCGCCCGAACCATCGGTTTGGGGGCTGTCCATGTGATTTTGAGAAAACGAGCCGAACGTTCTTGTGAGAGGTGATATGCCACCAGAAGGTGAGGGTGGCGGTAAGTCACCGGCTCCGATGCTAGCTAAATGAGGCGCGAAACCGCCGATCTACAGTAATCACGAGTCAGCGAGCCGAATAACAGATGTGGGTGCTGTTTCTGGGCGTACATGTAACCCGTCGCGTAGACCCATATTCCTTCCCAATGATAGCCCTGTTTCCATGGATGCCTGGCGCTTGAGCTGAAGGGGTCGGGCGGGAGCCAGCCGTGTTCCATCTACGTGGGTACCAAAGGCTTCGCTATCGCTCTGACTGCCAAATACACCAGCTGTCTGTGATCGACCCAACCCATGGCTCGATCCAAGCGGCTTGCCCAATCCTGATGACGTCGTCACATGTCCAGTCGTTCGGGGTGAATCCATAGAACGACTTGCCGGGTGATGGAAATTGAGGGCTTTCGGAGGCGTCAAACCCTCTTGAGGCTCACGGCCCAGTCGTATCGGCGGTTCCTTGCCTGACGGGGTCCGGGGCCGTGTTGGAATGGGAGCTGAGGGCCCGGCAGTATCCCGATCTCGAGCCGGTGTGGCAGATCGTGAAGGTGGCGGGAATTGGAAGTTCATAGGGGAGGCCCCTTTCCGTGCTCTGGATGCCGGTCTTGGACCTTCATCCTCCCCGCGCAATGCTAAACCTTGCCTGTCGACAGATATTGACGGCATCCCTGAATTGGCATCCACAGGTGTCGCTACTGCTACTCCTGAAGGTAATGGCGAAGGTATATGGGCTCCTGACGGCGGTATGTTAATATCAGGTGGTATCCTGATCCCTCTACTTTTGGTAGCCGAAGGCGGAGTTGATGGAGGCTTGGCCTCTCTGAATGGGCTTGGACTACGCCGAGATGGGGCGTTGGCACTTCCGTGAGGGCTATGATGGCCTCGCCTGGCAATTGGTGTGCGAGCGGTATTGTCGTCTAATTCCACTTTCGGTGCCGCGAGCCTAGGTAAGGCAAAATTTGGTGGCCGTGCCGTATTTACGTCGGAATCGTCAAGAGTTTCCTTGGAGCCTGCGCCTAACTGGAATCCTTCATTAGAGGACATCGCTCCGGGATTCAAGAACGACGGGTTCACGGGAGCACTTGCAGCTACCCCGACCGACGAAGCGTGGCCGTGGTGTTGTCGAGACCCTCCCATATTATTGCGAAGGAAGGAATCAGGTAGTTGGGGTGGGTTAGAGGAGTCCTCGAACAGCATTCGTAAAGACCTAGGTGCTTGAAAGTTGGTGGAAGGAACGGTGCCGTCAGCAGAAAATGCCGCTGGGGTCGGAGTCGGGTCTGTGAAAGAAATGCCATCAGGTGCCTGCCGGATGGTATCGAACTCCCAATTAGCAGCGCTTTCGTCTTCATCCCTAGTGATTCACCCATTTAGTGCTAGCCAATGGTTTCCGAGTCTTTGGCTCTTACATTTCGCGTAGATCTTCGGTCCCGTCTGGGACGATGCTCTCCCGGATACCACCCTGTTTGACCCATCCTTCGTACCCAGACAACAGTTCCTTCAGAACGGTAACAGGAGTCCTGGCAACGACTTTGGTCCACTTTGATTTGGCCAGCTCGTCGGCAGTCAAACGCTACCTCTGGAATCAATTTTCGATGTTGGATCACGAAGGAAGAAGACAGCTCACATCTTTGGGATCCTCCTTCAGACACATACTCATGAATGCCTTCATATCCACACTTCCAACGTTTTCCGGGAGTCGAGGAGGTGGACCTTCTTTGATGAGAATGAACGCCCTCATAGGGAATTGATCTGAATGGGGGGGCGTTTTCATCATCATCTCGTAGATCGTCACTCCTAAGCTCCATATGTCGGCCTTGGTGTCGTATAGCGATGCGGAGATGACTTCAGGTGCCATCCAATACGGAGTGCCAACCATCGTTGCCCGTTTCGAATGGGTAGTAGCGAGGAGGGCAGAAACACCAAAATCGCACAGGACCACCCGTCCTTCAGAGGTAATGAGCACATTGGCGGCTGTAACATTCTCGCGTCAACATTCCAGCGGCTCCAGGGCTTGAAAGTAGATAATACCTTTGATATCCCGATGTATTACCCCAGATTTATGGAGGAACGACAGTGCAACTAAGAGTTCTCGTACAATAACCACTGCGTGCCGCTCTTCAAGGGCCCCTGTTTTCGTTGCTTTCATCTACGCAAAGTTACTACGGCGCTCCTATAAGAGTAAAGGATGGTCTTACCAGAGTTCTTACACTACCACCACTGGCGAAGTCCATGACAATCCAGACCCTAGCTCCTTCCAGCCAACTCCCATAATACTGAGTGACGTTACTTGCTTCCCCTCCCCTGAGCTGACTTAGTAGCGCAACCTCCTTCTGGATAGCTTCTACGTCATCATCAGCGATATCCAAGTTGATTATCTTGAGGGCTACGACAGCGCCGGTCCCAATGTGGATTCCTCGGTGGACGGAGCCGAAAGCGCCTTTTCCGACGATTTCTCCTTTCTTAAAGAGTTGAGTGGGCGGAGTCTGGCTTTGGCCTGACAATGCATTGACGAGCGCCGTGGAAGAGACATTGGGAGCCATGGCATGAGGGAACGCGCC
Organism: Tulasnella sp. UAMH 9824; assembly: GCA_019633595.1. Lineage (NCBI taxonomy): Eukaryota > Fungi > Basidiomycota > Agaricomycetes > Cantharellales > Tulasnellaceae > Tulasnella > Tulasnella sp. UAMH 9824. Next base: position 81,229 of record WSUI01000031.1, read on the forward strand.
TGATTCCTGGAGTTAGAAGCCAGACCGCATTGAAACTTCGCCGTCTGAAGAGCCCGTTGGAACACAGCCACCACTCGGTCTCGCCCAGCACTTCTAGTCCGCACAAAAAAGGTTCAGTCGATATCTACTTCTATTATTCCAGCTACAGATGTCTTTTAGTGCGATCAGTGCCCATGCTGGTGTCGAACTGCGCTACGCTTGACCCAAATCCCAATGCTTTTTGCGTGGCACTTGAACTCTCCCCACCCATCGTCATTAAGAGTTATATCCTCTTGATACCACCCGAGGAGGTCAATCCACTGCTCTCCTGCATGTGCCTGGTGATAATCTGGAGTTAGACCTTGGTGCAGGTACATCTACGCGGTTGGGACTTACCTTTCCGACCTCCATCCATTTGGATCTGACAGTCAAGTCTTAGCACTGATTCGCCTAAGCAGATGAAATATTGAGCGCTTACCCCTCTTCAGTCCCGTTGCACAAAATCACTGCGCATCCGTTGGGATGGTCTTTATCTCCTGTCCTGACCCACCCGACACAGTTGGGATGATCCCAGTAATCACGGATCTTGGCGCATGAGTTCAGCACGACAGAGTACATTTAAACTCTTATGCCTCCGTGCGTACCTCTCCGTATGCGAACTCTTTTCTGGCCTTGATGATGTCTGCAAGCTGCGCAACCGGTTGTTGAGCTGGAGGATGGTCGTTTTCGCCAGCACTACAGCCGTAGAGGTCGCCGTAGAATACGCAACTGAAATGTCAAGATTGCCAGGTAAGAACTATTAGCCATCGACCCTTCATGAAGGCGCTATACTTACGGATAACCATCGACGCGAAGAAGGATGAGCGCGTACGCCAAGGGCTTGAACCACATAGCAACACAGCTCTCGAGTGCCTGGCCAACTTGCTGCTCGGGAAAGCGGTTAGAAATGGCTTGAATAGCGTTAAACAGCAGTCTACTTACGGTGCTAGGGGCGAATGTCGTCAGTACCATGGAGTACAAATAGCTTCGAAAGTTACTTACTCGTGATTGTCTACGAGAGTTCTATCGTATGGGTGGGTATGATCAAAAGTCATCTAGAGGATAATGAAACAACGATGGCTTACACAGCATCGATTGGTCTGTTCTTAACCAGTGTTCCGTCCCAGATGCGGCGAAGATCATAACTTTCACCCTTTTCGCTCGCTTCCTTGAAGTTGTAGTGAAGCGGCCTATAACAAGTTGAATTTGTGCCCATTTCCCCGAAAGAGAACGGATCGCAGTGCTCACGTGTCGAACACGGAGAATTGCTGGCCGAATTTGCCCAAGTAGGCGCTCAGAGATTCCAAGCTACCAAAAGCGACTGTGAAATTGGGTCGCATGTCTCAGGAAGAAGCGAAACAACGCACCTGTCTTTCCAAAACTCGCCGACGCAGAACAAGTCTTCCTTGCCCGCCTGCTCCCGTACATGAGCGACAAACTTGGCGATAAACGTCTCGTCGATGTGCTGGAAGTCGTGGAGTGTCTATCACGAACGTCCGAACTGGCCTCATTATGAGCTGAAGTCTTACCTTGATAGCATCAAAGCGGAATCCAACATTTCCTGTCTCCTGGACGACCCAAGCTCCCCAATCCAGTAAATCTTTCTCGACGTCGCCATGAGCATGATCGATGTCCGCTCCCACTAGCATCCGCCCAGTACGAAGTTAGTCCCCTAACCCGCAACAAGATGCAAGTCGAAGCTGTACCCACTCAGGTAGTCATAATTTCGGTTCTCAATATCGACAGCCATAGCCCAACCCTTATTGTCACCCAGAATACGAAATATACCATCCTTTTTGGCGCCGTCGTCCCAATCAACACCCGTAAAATGATTGAAGTTCCACTTGAACGACGAGTATTTGTCTTGGCGTCCGGGGAATTCGAAACCCGTCCAAGCCTACGGAACGATGTGATCAGATGTCGACGCCCTCGAAAACCCTTTGCGGGTTGACTGGGACGTACAGTGACGTCATGGGGTTCTGAGAGCTCCCTCGTCCTATCGTCTCGAGCAACTTCAACAGCTCTGAATACTTCAGTTTTATCCGCTCCGAACTTGTGGTTCAGGACCGCATCTAGGTAACTGGAGGTTCTTTGTCAGTCATGGTGACTTGTAACGGGTGCGATCGCGGGAGGTAACCGACCAGACCACCCCGTGGCGCCCAGCGTATTTGATCAAATCCAGCAGCTCGTTCTTTGTGCCGTACTTTGTACCGATCTGAGACTTCTGATCAAATTCTCCCTGTACGCGCAAGCGGGACGGACGTCGGGGACGGGTTAGTGCGGTTTACGCCATCATGCAAAAGGCAGTACTTGCCAGGTCCCATACGTCATATATATCATAGCCAACAGAGTTCTTAAATCCTTGTATCAGCGCATCTATCTGTGAGCAATGGCGCCAATTGATATACCTTGCTGGAAGCTTTGCACGGAGGAGGCAGCCAGAGGGCGGTGATCCCCATGGTTTCCAATTTGGGTATCTCCGATTTCAAATGTTTCCAGTGCCTCCCATCACCTTCCACATACCTACCAGACGAGGGTAAGGTCAGCGCCAATGACAGACTGTTGATATCAAGTATACCGAATCCATATAAGTACCATTCGAACGCTTGCATCATGGTATAATTGTGGGGCTTGGGACCGTATCGCTTGTTGGCGCGGAAAGACATCACGATGAGGAGAAAGAGGGAGTACAATGAACGAGATGCGGGGGAAAGTCGTGCTCATCTTTCATGGCCCAGTGGTTTATATGCTTGTTCGTTATCGTCGAGACCAACCCCCGCATCAACGTCACAGGCACACGCGAAGAGTTGGGTGGCAGTTAAATGCGGCCATCCCCCTACTCTTCTTATCCAAGGCACTCGGCAGCAGCCGCTATCATACGTAATGTTCCCGTTATGCGTATGCGATTCGGTTTATGAGCGTCTTTTCGAAGAATACAAGAATACGAAGACAAGCTGAACAGTCCGGCTGCCCGGTAAAGACACTCCGCACGCACTGATATGAAATTCGAAAGCCGATTGAAATCGACTCCAAGTTGAAGGTGTCAGCCGTGTACAGCAATACTGCTGCAACTGGAATGTTGGGCCAACCAGCAGACCCTTAAGCCACCTTTCTGCAGATTCACCGTTAGAAGAACACGGAGTCAGCGGCACGGTAACACCACGACCGGTTAAAGTCTAGTCTTTGGGGTGAACGCGACCAAGCCCACAAACAGTCCTTAGAGTCAGTATCTAGAACGTATGCTTCGGCACACCCGGAGAACGTTCCGGGGGGTGTGGAGGATTTTTTACTTCGCCGCGTGACGTCATCATTCAGGCGCATCCGCAAACCGGGCCAGCACCAACCAACTGAGAAGATATTTAACGGAAGAGGGGATAAATATACAATCCATCCACCGGATCTGAATAAGATTTTCAGCTAAACTGTCCAGTTTTATTTTATTTTCTGTACCGAACACATGAATTTCCCAGTTCATCCTTCGTTAACGTTGCGCACACTCAGGAGCTCCGTCGCGAATCCAGAATCATGGCCTTCACGCCAAAAGACCGTTCAACAGTCTGGTATATTGGCACGTAAACAATTCGGCAATAAAACAGCGTCCGAACGAACAACAGATGGGACATCAAGAGGCATGTCACGGTTGACTAAATAGAAGCAATCACGAACGCAAAAAAAAGAGAGGCGTAAGACGAAGATAAAACGTAGAAGAAAGGACAGCATAAGGCATAGAATTCAAAACCTAGATGATGAAAAAAATAGGCGCGCTACACGCGGAGGGTATTTGGTGCAAGAACAGAAGCAGCAGTCGGTCTGCGTGGTGGTCGTGCCCTAGAGATGCGTAGCGTGGTGTTTCTAATATCATTCGGGAGCAAAGTGAGCCAACTGCCGCGGGACGCCATTATAGAGTCGTCAACCAACCTTGTGAGGGTTCCTTGTGCTTCCTTCTCTCGGTTCTCCTTCGCCGTTGCACTAGAATTTCCGACACCCTGAGATTTCGTAGCATTTTTGTTGCCGAGTACCTCATTGATCTTCTTTCCAAATGACCAATCATTGATGCTCTTGGTGTTAGTCTTGTCCACCGGCTTCCCAACGCGTCGTCCCAGAACGTTGCGCTTCGCATCCGATTCGATTGCTGAGCACAGCGAAGGAACAGGCTGGATGCTCTCTTGCGGCACTGGAGCGGCTACGGATTGGAAGTTGGCTGAGAACGGGGACAGTGGAGAGAGGGTGGCCAGGGATGGGGAAAGAGATAAGTCGGTAGTAGAAGAAGACAGCGGATGTGAGAAGGGTGAAATGCAGTTGATCGCACTCTCGACACTTGGGGTTCTTCCATGGCGTCGGAAAGGTTGACCTGAAATAGTTTTGGCTGGCCCGCGAGGATAAGGTGAGGGACGACTGTTCGCTCGTGATCGGGGTTTGCGGACACAGAGCTCCAGCGGGAGAGGGGTGAACATTTTCTGCGAGTGTTCGAGCAACGCTTGAATACCTGCTGGGTTGCGGGGCGGATCAAATGCTGTAAAAGCAGAGTTAGTGACCTATCGAAGAAGTCTTTCGGAGGACGTACTGGCAAGAGCAAACCGCGAGAAGTCCGTGTCCGACCACATGTTCTGCGACTCCTGGACAGTTTCACGAGCTTCGGTCTGCAGCGAATAGTACTGACGGAGCATGACACCGAACTCGCTCTCCCAATCGATGCTCTCTCTCCAGCTGCTACGTCGGCTTTGAGTGTCCCAGATAACGATAGAAGGTTCCGGGACGGACTCGAATTTCGGAGCTCGAGGGGAACCACTCTCACTGGTAACTTCTTCAGCAATGGAATCGATCACGGAAATCCTCGACATTTCCGACATGTGGGAACGTCGGCGATGCCCTTTGCCTTGTGGACGAAGGCGATCGGGGTTGAAAGATGGCGGAGCAGAGCTCTCTAGAAGCATTTTCAGTTTCTCGACGTCGATGCTGGACTGGGAGCCCTCAACAGAGCTGGCGTAGGACAGTGGCGGCGTGGGCGGAGAAGCTGGCCGGAAAACCATGGGCTGCGATTGATTCACCGATCCATTCAGGTTAACCCAGGATTGATTGACCATGGCCGACAGGGGCTGACCAAAGGTCCGGACGTTTTCTGGGCAACGTAATGAGGTATTAGAGGGACGGTTTATGTCAGAGAAAAATGCGTGCTGCTCACCCTGAGTAGGCAGGAATTCGTCTGCGTCCCTGCTCTTGTCGCTTTCTTCAAAGCTAGGAAGACCAAGTGAAATGTTTTCATGGCTGATGGCTGCTTCTTCCTGCGCATCGGTGGAAGACATTGATGCTCCAGACATTTGAGAGGACCACATGGATTCATCGTTCCGTGCCCTCACGGCAGCACGTCGCTTCTTTTCCGCACGAACACACGGTGAACTGTTGACAGCGCTGCCCAGAGATGCACGGGGCACCTTAGTATGATCTCCACCGAGCATGGAAATCATAGTGTCATCTTCTCGGGAAGAGTCACACTCGCTCGCCATGCTGAACATTGACAGAGGTCTGAACTGCGGTTTCACCCCTGCAGCAAAGAAGCTTTGTGAAGCGGAAACACCGGACTCGTCGTATCCAAAGACGGAAGGAGAGGAGATGGAAGAGGTATTGCTGCCGGTCTTGTCGAAAATCGAGTCCACGGAGAAGCGCACGGATCGGGAGTCTGCCGAATCGATAGATCTCCTCAAGTTCTGACAGTCGTCCTCGTGACCGAATTCCATGGGTGGCGAACTTTGAGCTGGAGATCCGGCAATGGAGTAGAGCGGACCCGATTCGAACATCTTGTCACCAAGACCCGGCCGACTTAAACGCCTGAACGAGAACTCGCTGAGAATGCTATCGCGAGCTGGGTCATGTCGATCCTTTGCCCACGGCGTGCGACCTCCTTGCATGCCCTGAGAACCGTGTCCCCAAGCGAAGGAGCTGGTGCTCATGATCGAATCGGGTCGGGCTCGTCGACGGAAGGAAAGAGGGCGGGTAGACTCCGAACGAGACGACATCAGGGAGTCCTCGCCACGCTGGCCTCGAGCAGCAAGCTTGCTGCTATCGAAGTAGAAGCTGGATCGGTCCGAGTCGACGGAGTATCTGGGGTTGCAGCCACGAGCCATCTCGACTGACTGGCTTAGGAAGCCACTTCGGCTATCACAGTCCATGGTCAAGTCGTAGCCGAAAGGATTCTTGACACCGGCGTTGAGGACCGCACCGTAACTTGAGATGCTTGGGATTGAGGCCACTGTTTGGTTCTGGCGACGTTCGCTGTTTTCCACTGAGGATTCGTCTTCGGAGGCGGACATGTACGACGTCGGGCGACCGTACTGGAAAGGATCCGGGGCTCCTGGGTTCACCACTGAGCCGAACGATGCGGTCGTCGCAGCCGAGAGTGTGCGCTCTCGCATGTTTTTGAATCGCCTGAAAGCTCGTGCTTGCGCTATCCGCGTATGACGCCTCGACACATCCGATTCGATAGTTGTGGAATGCGGACGAGGTTTACCGGGTTGATTGACGGACAGATTGAGACTCGACAACGCAGCCATCGATGCATCTAGACTTTCGCTTAGAGACGAGGCCCGAACATGATCTACTTTGCGCCCGACCGGTTTTGCGGGGCCTTTGGGCTTCTTTGGTTCCTCGCTTTCTTCGCCTGGGAGAGGAAGAGAGGGATCAAGGTTTGCGATCGCGTACATTGTCGAGTCGGGATTCGAAGGCACTGGCAAGTCGTCTGAGGAGGATTGCTTCTGGGAGTTGGCGTCCGTCTAAACGAATACGGCAGGTCAGAAAGACGTATATTACAGCTGTTCGATATCCAGAACAGTACCTGATCTTGGTGAGTAATTTGTCTTAAGAAATCCAAGGAGGGAAGAGGAGGCATCTCTTGAGTTGGCCGGTACACAGTTGGCTGAGAGGGTGCTTTCCATGTATTGGCCAATTGCTCCACAAAACTATGACGAGATCCGCCTTCGTTGAGCCTATTCAACTCTTTCGTGAAGTCGAACGACGAGCGACCTGTGTGGTCCGTAATGTCTTCGTCCGAGGCCGACAGGCTGTCTTCCTCATCCAACGTGTCCAAGCTCGCGCTGTGATCATGAAGCGCAGAGGTGCTCAGGCTATTCAGGTTGTCGCTTGATGGTTTTGATGCTGAGGTTCGTGGGGTAGCGGATCCGGTCCTGATCTCGTCCGTGTGGTGAGCGACATGGAGGCTCGAACTGGATGACATCGTGGCAAGTGAAGGCTGAGCCGGAAGAGGGATGGCAGGCACGCTGGTTGGGGGGATCGAGGCTACGGAGGACTTGTTGCCCGTCTGGCTGGGTCGTCGCAAGAGGGACTCGATATGAGCGCTTGACATAAGTGCAGAGGCGCTTCCAGGAATGGAAAGGTCGCAGAACAGGTTTGCTTCCGTGGATCTGCTGTTATCTTCAGAGTTGCTGGACAAAATCTCCTGCAGTTCCTCCGGAATATCTGAATTATCTGCTTCGCCCTGGTCTTCTTCCACGCCAGAGTCGTTGAGACGACTGGGACCGAACGCGGTAAGGGAGACGTCTCCAGCTGCATTATGGACGTTGGTGCTGCCTTTGCTTGGCCCGAAGGCACTGAGCATTGTGCCAGTTGACCCCTTCCCAAAAGATCGGTCGTGGAGCGACAACATCGTACCGGTTGAACCCTTACCAAGGTTCGTGAGCAAAGATCCGCCGCTCTGCTTCCGGCCACGGTTCTTCAATGGAGAATCGAAAATGGAGTCGGATTCGTCCATCGTACCAGCGGTTGCAGATGATCTGCGAGAGGATGTGATGTGATCTGTAGGACTCTCCTCGATCGGAAGCGCTGGCCGAGCTATGCTCCTGCCGAAGGTTGAATTCCCGGTGCTGAGAGGTGCGGTTGACACAAGCGGAGGTTGAGGGAGACGGGCGGTAGAAAGATTGCGGCCCTTGAGAGGACTCCAGCTCCACTGCTTGGCTTCTTCCTGGAGAGCTGAGACGGGACTGTCGCCAGTTGTGAAGGCTCGAGCCCGCCGGGGGGTAGCGGTCTTCACAGGAGTCGCCTCGGGAGTGCCAGCAAGGTCGAGATGGTGAATGAGGTCGCCCAGTTCAGACGTTGCCGCATTAACCACGGAAATGGCCACTGGAAGACGAAAAACGGTGAGCGAAATGACAGGTCACAGATATCGTTCCACATACCACCCTCATTATCACTAGCGATTCCTTGACGTCTTTCGACCTCCCACGAGCTAAGTAGGTGTTCTGATGCGGGGCGGCGTTTGTGCGTCATCCTCCTTTGAGGCGTAACGTCCTGCTGCCTAGCCTTCGAGATCGATCCTCCGTGGTTGACGGTTACATTCCGCGTGAGCGTCCTTGGCTGGAAAGTCGGGATGGACGGGCGGATTATCTGAGGATTCGTGATCGTGTCCAAGTCTGATGTCGAGAGTTCATCCTCTTCCTCCTGTATCGGGGCGGGGGACGCAGGAATGGTGTGCAGCGTGTTGTAAGTCCGGATTCGTTCCTCCAAACGATCGCGAGCATCGGCGACGCGCGCATCATGGGTCGACGTTGGCGTGGGTTCGCTGCCAGAGCTGTGACGCGATCCAGCAGACTCTACGGAGCCCTTGGAAACTTTTGAAGAGCGACGGGACCTCGAGGAGCCTGATGACGAGGCCATGCTAGCTGCGAGATCGAACAGGCCAGCCAATGAACCACGCTTTCGAGCCGTTTGGTTCGTCAGTGAATCCGCAGCTGGCTTTGCAGTTAGATTTCCTTGAGACGACTTAGACGAAAGTGCCGAGACTGAACAGAAGGGTTAGACAGGTCAACTAACATAAAGAATCCAAAGACACTTACAAAGGCTAAGACGTCCGCCACTTCCTGCACTACTGATTCGGCGGCTTGCATCCCTAGAACCTGGCATAGCGCCATATCCCGAGTCGTTCGACCCGCTGGTACCAGACGAGATAGCAGTCATGTTCGAGGCTGTGGATAGAGTCCTACGCGTGGATCCTGATCGTCTTCCCTTTTGAATCCTCATCGTGCCAAAGGTCTCTACTGAAGCTCTTGGAGGCGCTTCAACTTCCGAACTCGGCGGGCGAACCGTAACTGAAGTGGACATCCGTTCGCGCATGGAAGCGGAGACGATGGGTCGATCAACAACCGCACTGCTCGCAGGCGTATTCGCGCTCTTGACAGCAGTGGAGCCAGACGCGGTAGGTGAAGGTGCACCTACGACCCAAGACTCTTGAGACGAACTTGAATTTCGGCGCTCATGGCCTGCGAAGACATCGATGCTCATTCCCCTTAACGTCATCCTCGATTGCCGTTTCTTCACTTTGTTCTCCTTCTCGTCATCCTTCTCGTCATCCCCAGGACCAACAAAGAGCCTCGCCATGCTTCGAACGCTTCGCATAGCCCGAATCGCTAAGCTGTCTGAGTTGTACTTCGGAGTGTCGGCAGTAGGAGAGACCGGGGACTCGTCGCCGCGTGCAACCAGAACCGTTGGGGAAGCAGGACGCCTGACAGGAGTCTGATCTGGGTCTGGTTCAAAGCGAGTCATGGCGATGGGGGACTCGATTGGATGAAGGATGGCAGCTGCGTCCGCTGAGAAGGTTCGGTAGTGGTGCTTGTTCGAAGGGCCACTTGGAATACGAACGGAAATAGGCCGTGGCAAGGTTTCCGAAAGTGTTGTGATCGACGTGAGAGGGGCTGAGACGGAGCGAATAGTGGGAGGGATTGAAGGAGCTGGGTCTTTTTCGATCGGGCGAGGAGCCAGGCTTGGTGGATGATCTTCCAGGGAAGGCGTACGGTACTCATATTCGACAGGGCCCGCGGATGACGTGAAGGCGGAGAGGTTGCGAATAGCAGGTGGGGCCGGCTCCGGAGCTGTGGAAGATAGAAATATCAGTTCGAATGTCGTTGAGAAATAGATGAAGTGTCCTTACACTTAGCCCGACGGCCGCCAAATACCTCTTTGACACTGTTTTCCTTGCGACCACGACTCAACCCGATACTCCACTTCCATTTCTCCTTGTCTTTGGTGTCAGCATTCTCCTTATCCTCCGACGATCCTGTGCTCAGGCGGAGGGTCGAAGATTTCGACTTGAGAATATTGCTGAGCCTGCTGATCGAACCCTTCTTTTCAAGAGTGGGTGTCGCTGCGCGAGTCGATGTAGCGGAAACAGGAGTATTGACTTCTTTGTCCTTTGTCTGGCCATTGGTTTTGTCGCCGAGAGCCCATCCAAGGTCGAGAGCAAGACGAGACTTCTTCTTCTTCACCAAGACAGGTGTGTCCTGCGAGTTCGGGTCGTCGGCATACACACGAAAGGTGTTCTCTTTCTGTGTCCTGATTGTTCCAATAGACCGAACCGACCCTGTGGTCGTTCTGACACTTGAAGCCCCGACGGAGGAACTCCTGGAATGCTTTGGCCGATCGTTGGAACAGCCATCTTCCGTCTTGACAGGGAGGATAGCGACTGGCTCGGGCTTGGGCGGAGGCTGGGTGTGAACCGGAGCTGCCACTGCGGGAGCTATCCTGCGAGCGGATGCAAATTGATGGGGATTACCGACCGTCCTTGGCGGTGGTGGTGGCGGAACCACACTCCACTCCGAGGGAGGCTGATACGAGTTTTCATCGTTTCGTGGGCGTCGCAGAGACTTGGCCGCAGGTCGGGACGCGGAGATCGTGGAACTACCTAGGGTTGACGCCGCCGGTTGATTGGACTGTTGAAGTGGCTTCTTGGGCACTAATACTCGTTTCGAGCCGCCCTTTTTACTCGGAAGCAGCGGAGGAGCCAAAAGGCCTTCCGAGGTGGTGGATGTCGAAGCAATGGAGAGGATGGAATCGTCACCAGTTGAGGGAACGAGCGGGCTGGCCGTTAGGTTGAGGGCGGGGATAGTCGGTGGTTGGCGCGGAGTTGCTGCTTCAGCGGCACGTGAGGCGAATACGGTTTGGACCTGCGATGGTTGAGAGCCAAGCACGGGTGAAGGAGAACGTGCACGAAGAGATCCGAGGAGGGTCATATTGGTCCGTTAAAGGCTGGGCTGAGCAGCTATGTCAGTGATCAAAGGAGGTACCACGTGGGATCCGATTGAACACTCACGTTAAAGACGTTCAAAATGGCACAGACAAAAGCAAACAGGAGAGCAGAAGAGGTCCGAAGATACAAGAAAGTGACGGGGCGTGTGTCGTTTGGTTAATGCGTAGTGAGTCGTTTCGTTTTCAGTGAGGGTTGCGTGGATTTCGTAATATGAAAGTTGAACAGGGTATCGTTGGAGGAATGGAAAGGATGGGCGTAGAGACCAGAACACTTCGCACGACCAGGCGAGGAGTGATGTCCGATTCTAGAGCGCCGTTGTTGAAGTCGGGGCTTGGGTTGATTGAAGAGTTGGATTGCGTGGCGATGTTCGCCGCGGTTTGAAAGGGTTGTCTTGAGAAAGCTTGAGAGCGTGTCGAACCTCGAGAGGTCGTGCGGCGCGTGTATTAGGCTGTCGTTAGGATCCGGGACGTTGGCTGGGTGACGATGAGCGTGGTGTACAAGGCGATGAGACGATGGCGAATGACAGTGATTGCAATTCGAACCAGGCACTCACCGTTAGAGAGATGGAGAAAATTGGACTTATCTGAAACTTCCCCCGTCTGCTACTGCTGCTGCTACTTCTTCTTCTTCCACTGTCTTGAGGATAGACGAAGGAGGGTCGTCGTCGGAGGGAGGGAGAGAATTGGGATGAGGCTAGGCTGTGAACGGAAGGAGTTCGAACCTCGCTCCCAGGTCAACAAACCAGACCTCCCAGCACGTGACCCAAATTACAACGCGTCACGCCCCAACAACCCGCGTCATGAATCCTTCACGCTTCACCATCGATTGATTATCTGTAGCCGACATCTCCCTTCCGTTGAGACAGATGCGACTCGAAAAAGCGCCCATAGGGGAGCTGTAACCCGACCCCATCGGAATCCCTTCCTCTAATTGCTCGGGCAGTCTAGCGGACAGAGTGATTCGGAGACCGGTAAACGTTGTTGCCCGTTCGAAGTCTATCTTTTGTATTACGGAGACGTCATGTACTAGTTCTGTCTTGCTATCAACGCTTTGCTTGCTAGCCTTCATGAGAATCAATTTCAGATACGATGAGCACAGCCTACCGGGCCAAACACATTAAATCCCCGTCAAACACGGCATTGGTCAAAGCGAAGCTCTCGGAGACGGGGCTCCTCTTAGGTATTGGTCTCCTTCTTGTATTTTTTACTGCGGGGAGAACCTTGGGAACAGTTTCCGGCGCCTCGCCCAACTTCATGTCCACCTAAGCATGACGCCTAAGCATTGATGCCCTCTTACCTATATAAACGATGAGATTTCATAGCAAGAGAGCTCTGCATTAACTCCTTGAACTCTCTATATCTTGTACCTATGAGCTTGTCCATTGCAGAAAAGGAAGCACTCACCGCCGCTCGACTCGAAGCCGTTCGCAAACGAATTGAAGACGCTCCCCGTGGAACAAAGTTGGTAGGTGTCGCTGGCCGGCTTATATTGACATTAGAGTGACACTCACCCGTCTCGCGTGTAGGCAGGCAAAGTTTGCATCATCACGGGGACGAATTCTCTACGAGGCATCGGGTATGAAGCAACTCTGTGGATGGTTGACCGTGAAAATATAGACTGAAGTTCACCCACTAAAATAGATACGCCAGCGTCGTTGCATTTGCGAGAGAAGGCATGAATTGGGAACTAGGCTTCAGTGGCAGCTGACTAATCTGTTACCTTCTTGAACTGACTCCAGGGGCATCCCATCTTTATCTTCTCGACCCATTCGACAACAACTCCGCAGAAATAAGGGGATCTCTCGAGAAGGCATATCCCGACGTGAAAGTACGATATTATTCCTTGCCCTCGTGTAAATTAATAGACGTCCTGGACTCGGTTCATCCAGGTGACGATTGTCAAAGGAGACGCCTCCGATGACAAGACCCTGTCCTCACTTTGCCAGAAGGTCTTGCATGAAGAAGGTCGCCTCGACGTTTTTTACGCCAACGGCGCGATATGTACCTGGAAGCCACTCGCAGACACATCATTCGAAGAATTCTTGAATACGATCAAGATTAACTCTGGCTCGTGAGTACAAACACAACGTTGTGTTCTCTGATGATAAGCTTATCGAACATTCAACCTGCCAGAGCCTTTTTGGCTCTGAAGCATGGATCTCGAGCCATGGCAGTCACCTCGGCCAATAAGCCGGATAGTGGTGGGAGCATCATTCTTACGGCGTCGCTTGCCGGGATGAGGGGAAATACAGGATCGGTCGACTGTACGCTCCTTCCGATTCATGGCCCCTTGCCTTGATACGCTGGCTGACGCTCCACTGCCCATCAGACAGTGCTTCTAAAGCAGCGTAAGTCCCCATTCTTTGCAATTGACCTGTGATCCCATGCTTATTCGCTTCTCTCATAGAATCAACAGCATCGCAATGACCGGGGCTGCCCAGCTTGCAGGTCAAAACATTCGTGTCAACAGCATCTGCCCAGGCATGATCGACGTACGTGTCTCTAGTAACGCCCATGCTCTTCTAGATGCTAATCATTTGATCTATAGACTAATATGGTCGCAGGTGTATTTGACGCATACGAAGCCGAGGGAAAGAGGAACAGGCTTGGCTGGGCTACTCCCATTCAGAGGCACGCGCTGCCCGGAGAGGTTAGTTTCGGAGCCTACCATCACTACATCAGCGCTGACCGCAAGATTAATTTCTTTTCAGATTGCTGCAGCCGCTGTCTTTTTGGCTTCTGGTATGACGACCCACCGTGGCTTAACCTTTTGACATGCTGACAGCGATTCCCGCACACCAGATGACTCCAGTTACTTCAACGGACAGAACGTCGTCGTTGATGGCGGTAATATTTACTGGTCCTCTTTTGGTACGATGATTGATAACTTACATGCTCTTCCCCGTGCGTTTGCAGGACTTGGTGGATCAGTCCCAGCTGTGGATGAACCTCTTGCGAAAATGGCAAAATAGCAGTCCGATCAATAGCTCAGAGAGTAGCTGTATTCTTGTTTCACCAATTGAAGAAATTTACATCCTTAAGATACGCTACTACGTTTCCACGGCTGGGTCGTTGCAACGGACGATCGCTTGTTCCGGATCACTCGACCCTCACCCAACCAGAACTTCCTGCCTAGCTTCCGTCCTACCTCCTTGAGCGAGTCTCCGAATGATTGACATACATAAGAATGGGATACGTGCCTTCAGCTCCACGCCTGAAAAGGGCTTCTCGGGAGCTTCTGACGCCAGATTGCAATATGACTTTCCTCCCGTTATCGGGATCACAAATGACGTCGACAGAGGGCCCTGATATGATATCTGTCCTGTAGAAGGTCACGCACAACGTGAAGAGCTGGATGCGTTCGTTCTCTTGCAGTGACTTTTCCCGCTACAGCAGAGGAAGCGCTGACGACTGCCCAGAGGACAGCCTTTGGTCCCACTAGTTCATGTTGTAGCCAACACCAGATCGTGCACCCAAACCGCGTAAGCAAGCATTGTTCGCTAGCAAACTCTCTACTAACGAGTCTAATGTTATCAATCTAGCAACGACTGGTGCCATCCATCTCGCCAGGCAGAACTCCACGTCCACAACATCTGCCCGAGCCTCATTGATGCACGTCCGAGCACATAATCCAGCTGTTTAATTTGAGCCGCTGACGTTATCTTTCGAGGAACATAGACCGAGATGATTGCAAGTGCATTCACGCATACAAGGCCGAACGAGCGAGAAATACCATCGACTGGACTGCGCCACTTCAAAGGCATGCACTACCACAGGAGGTAAGGCCCGAGTCGAGGTAGGCGAGGTAGGGCTTACGTACGGGATGGTCGTACCTGCTGCAGATCGCGCAGATCGCTTTGTTCCTCGCCTCGGGCACGATGAAGTCGTAACAATCCCATCGTATCGCTAATGCAGTGTTGTATGGACCCGAGATGATTCCAGCTTCGTAAACGGGAAAGACATTGCCGCTGACGGCGGTAAGCTGGCTCCCATACCTCTCGTCGAGGGCTGAACATGAATTGATCCTGTCCTGTGCAAATAGGCCTCGCGGTTGGAGAGCCAAGAGCGGAAGAGCCAGTCGGCAAATGCTCAAATGAAGTCTTTAGACTCATGGATGCACACTTGGTTTTATGCGTTTGCCCTTGGTATCCCATTGAGCATGAAAGCGTATATACACCATGTCCTAATATCTCCTGTCGAGCGGGGTTACTTTTACATAACATGCAAATTGAAGAACGAATTCAAAGTTCGGATCACGCGCCGCAAATCGACAACTCCTTCATCTCTTGTAACACACCCTCCACTTGGGCATCAAGCTGACCAGCAGCGTAGTCGTCCCGGACCGACTCGGAGAAGTACCTACCGAACGTCAACAACGGCGTCAGGTTAACATGCCTATCACCATCTGGCGTGTAGAGATCACGTACCTCTGGACGCCACCAAGTTTCTCGTACCCTTCTTCCGCAAACTTCACTTGCATCCGAATCATCGCTTCGAAGCTAGGATCGAAGTACGGTATTCTAAGGTCAAGCAGTTGAGGAAGTTCGGCGATAAGTTGATCGTTCAGCATGTCGAAGATCTCCTTCGCTTCGTCGTTTTCTTGTTGAGCCTATATCCAAAGTATGGAATGAGATGGGGGTTGTTCCACGGCAGGCGCCGTTACGAACCTTTGGCAGCTTGGTAGGATCTTCCGACGGCCTGTCGATGAGCTTACGCAGTCGACTTCGGGCAGAGTCGTAATCCAACATCTTTTTCTCTCGTTTGGCAATCGTTTCGTTGACGATCGGGAATAATGAGCACATCTTGCCCACGGGCTCTAGAATGGTGGTACGGTAAGGTTGGTCCTATGTCACAATAATTCCGCGTGGGGAAAGTGTAGTCCGGGGAATGAGCATCTAAGGACGGGCTGTAGGGTTCGATGAGTAAACATACGAATTCCCGGGTGATGGCTGCGTCCAGGTCTTCGACAGACCGCTTGTATGCGTGTCCGGCCATCGCACCATCGGAGTTACGATCTGCAGCACCGTAAAAGGTATCGATTGTAGCTGCCAATCTTGCCTGCGCCGCCGTCATAGCTAATATGTGGTGTTAGTTCCTTCAAGTCACGATTCCATGGAATGTATTGACGCACATCGCATAGCTTCCAGATAAGCTTTACTCTCCTTCTGTAAGGCGACAGTTTCTTTCTCGAATCTATGTCCAGCCGAATTGGATAAGGGAAGGCGCGCGGAAACGGTGTGTTAGCAGCACGGTCTCCGAGCGGCATGCAAACCGCTAGCTGACAAAAGGACGGCTGAACAGACTTACTGCTTATACCGGGACTCCTCATCAGCGAACTCACGATCTACTGTTCGCTCTATCTGACCGGTCTTTTGCATCAACTATGGAAACGGAAGCCAGGGTCCCAGGCCGTGTCAATTTGGAGTCGCAAGCTGAAGGACTTGAATGAGCCTACAGTTGTACCAGCACGGTCAACGGCCTTCTTGAATCTATTTCATTATAGCATGTGTTCGTTAGCGGTCAGCCTGGTGGTTGAGGTGCTAGACGATGGGGGTGACGCCATATGAGAGGGGCACGTACCCTGACCTATGGCCGAACGGGATTAGGTCCAACTCCGAGGACTGATTAGGCGTACGTGCTCACCAGCTCATTTTGTGCGACTTGGATCAGTAGAAGGGCGGGACACGGGTTGTAAAAGGTTAGGAACGGTGGTCTAAGCCGGAATTGGGAGGTGGACTGCGTGAACGTCGGAATGGGGAAGAAGTCGCCGCGTGAGAAGCGGAGACCTGCGCCTCCTGCGATAGCCTAAGTTTCACCCCATTTCGACTTGCAAGTATCTCACCATAAGCCAATCGAACGAAAAGCGGGTCTACCAGCAAAACGTAAAATACATCTCAGCGGGCGCCGTCGTGCCGTTCTTCCACCAGGGTTCGTAGACCCTTCTCTTTGAGTCCGGCGAAATAAAAGCCGTGGAAGGTCCGGGCTAAGCTAAAGAACCTCCCCGAAATGAATGATGGTTGCGTTAGTGAGATATTTTCGTCCGAAATCGGCGATGTCGCCAACGGTACAGTCGACAACCCGGACGCTCTCGACCCACGACCATCCCGCCACTCTGAACGGCTTCGGAGACATCGTTCTTCCGCCAAGTCATATAGAGTTGCGGACGTCCTTAATGAGAACGTCCGCGAGCGCGAGCACGAGGTAAAAGAAGAGTCTCAAGATGCTTGACCTCACTGTTGGAGTCGATCAAGTGCTTCATGCGTTGACAAGATCTAACGAAGCAGGAGAATGAATTCGGAAGTGCCGTGTGGGCGGAGTGAGTGAGCAAGTTGTGTTGCTAGAGGGACTCCTGTTCCGCAAATGATAGGTCGTTGGGCCGGTACCAGTGAAAGGACTTACAAGAAGAACAGCGCCGAGATGGTAGAGAGCAGAGGTGCACGTGGCGAAGCGAAGGGACAAGCAGAGAGAGCAAGCATTGGACGAGCGCATGATGAAAACTGGTAGGAGAGAAGTGCTCTATATATACGCAGACTCTCTCCCTTGGCGGGTGACTATGACCATCATAGGGTTGGGGAATTCATCTTGTCCGCGCACTTTGTCATCGCCAAGCAGTGCAGCGCTCTTGGGTCAATTGAAAACCAATCTTTCTATTCATGGCGGACGCAGTTACTATCACGTACAGGTAAACAATAAACAACCATGGGAATGGCGCGGTTTGAAGCTTGAATTCAATTGAATTCCAGCTCCGAAGAAGACCTCGTCGGAGGTCCCAGCTTTTCGACAGGGAGCAAACGACTTGCGGAGGGTTCTTTCTCTTTCCGTATGCGTTTTCGTGTAATCCAGCAAGCGCGGCCCTGTAGATATATTGGACCATTTTTATTTGCTGAACGGACCTCTAGGGATGTTGGTTGTTATTATCCTCGCCTACGACGCCGCCTCGTGGGCGCTGGGGTTGGCTTCGGCGAAAGGCCGTAAGTATAAACAATGCGGTGCCTTTCTTCTGCGTGCCAGGTCAGCGTGGGGTGGAAGTTTTAGTCAACGGGAGATTGGAGATCCTCGTACATCCTTTAGACGAAGGACAGGGCTGGCCAAACCGACGAGATGCTCGTCGTGTCACGTGAAGCGTACAACACGCGACGTCATTCTTCGTCTCG
>WSUI01000310.1:0-35301 GCA_019633595.1 Tulasnella sp. UAMH 9824
GCGTAGAAGCCGAGGAATTTGGCGATCCCAGGATGCGCGTCCAGACTCGACCACACCAACATCTCCCTGGTAAAAGCTTGGCAGGGATCGACTTTAGCTACCTGGAAGTATTAAAACAAGGACGAGACGTACTCGTCTCACTATCGGCAAGTTGGAGACCGTCGACAACTTGATCTGTTTGACTGCCACTAACCGAGGTGGGCCATACTGACGTGAGGCAAGCCAACCTGGGAGATAGGCAGACCGATACAGCTCCGCCCGTCGGACGATACCGAACCCTCCTTCCGTTGCCTGATCGTTGTCAACCAGCACAACCCTTCGACGGTCCACCAGGACTATCTTCTCTAGCTTTCTGTATTCTTCGTCCTGGAAGGAAAGGGTCGTATCAACGTGGGATTCTAAATCGGACCGTCTTCTGTCCCGCACCTTCCATGGCAGCAATCTCTTTCTATCGTCTCTTTTGGAGCTTGATGATGCAGCGTGGGGTAGTGAATTGAGTGATGATTGGACTGTCTCAAACAATGTGGTCGTCAGGTTCCTTCCACGCCGCCGGCGCATCCACAGATACCCCCTTTCTCAGGCTGCCCCTGAAGTAGGCCCTCCATTTAGCGACCGTGAACAGGCGCTAATATAGCTCAGGTCCTTGCAGCCGGCATAACATGTGCGTCAAATGAGAGGACATATGGAGGAGACTCAAAGTCGGGAAGCCTTTCCGGGCGGAATCGATCTTTCCCTCGTTTAAACAGCGCCTCGCTCAAGGGCTCGCAACACAGCGTATATGTCGGGACATCCTGATGATCACCCCATCCACACGCATAAACGGAGAGTGAGCAACGGACCCCTTGCGGACTCGATCAGGAAGTGGATTCCCCAGCGAAGGGAAAGAAATGAGTGATGCGATCGTCAAAGTGCGGTGGTGGCAGGTGCGAAGGGAGCGGAGGTGCTCAGCGCATGTCCTTAGCTTCTCTTGTAGTCATGCTTGCTTCCTAGGTAGGGGCGTTTGCCGTGGTTTGAATTAATTAGCCAGACGAGATATAGTGAAATCCCGCATCGACTACGCGAGGATAGGCTTTCCGAGTCTCGCACGACATTGTTCTACTCGTGAGTTTGTTGTTCTTCCCCCTTTCGGGTCAACTTTGCAAAGTTTAGAGAGTATTCCCGCTCAGACCCCGCACAGAGATCGTCAAGTACACCTCTACTGAACAAGAAGAATGGCTAAGGCGATCTGATTTGGGGGGGGGGTCCTGGACCCATTGTCCCGCCCCTGAAATAGATAGTCACAACTGGAAAGCCGACGTTGACGTCACTGTCACACAGCGTATTCGTTTACTCCTTGACTTTCCTGTTGCTGTAGAGAACCGATAGTAAGAGAGTGCATTTATGGATGAAATTCGAGTCAGACCGTGGCGATCATTTTTGTCTTTCGAAGCAAGGCGTCGGTCTTCGCCTTTTCATTTATTTCCTGTACATTAAAATGTCATCTGACGTTCATGTATCAATTGAGGGTAGAAAGGACATGGGAAGAAAAGGGAAAGAAGTATTTTGTTCGTGATTGTCCTTCGATCAACCCCCAGCTTTTCGAGTTCCCTTCCAATGGTCAAGTCTACAACATGTGGTGCATATCAGATGCAAATGAGTGTAGTAGACATTACGTGATCTATCGGTCAGCTTTACCAAGACTCGTGATGTCTTCAAGGTTCACCAACGGAGTGAAAGCCACGGGCGTAAGAGGGAGCAAAACCATATATACAGTCTCATGTGAACATCAGCGCTCAACAAATAGACCGTGGCTTTCGGAATTACCCTGCCGCTAGCCCAGTGATGCAATTTTGCACCTGAAGCTGCTAGCTTCATCTAACTCTCGGGAGAGATCCCCGATGCATTCCGCACAGATTGTGCTTTGATAGGCACAAGTGTGGAGGAAGAAGAGGTGCCCAGCACGTACCCTTCTGTACTAAACTTGAAGACTAAAGCGTTATCACCCATCGGAGAGCCATTTGGTGCTATGAATTCTTGAACAGAGTGACAAGGCAAATCCCGTCCGTCCGTCCGTTCATCTCACCCAAACCTTGCCGACGCTCCGCGCTTTGACCGCAAGTCAGATTCACAAATTATTCTTTGACTCTTATTTAAAAGAGATACTGCTATATTACAAGGAAAAGTGAAGGAGAAGAAAATGCTCGGTGGTCGGTACGTCATTTGGGGGACAGGCACAGGGAAAGATGGGATCGAATGCCGGCTTCAATTTTCTGAACCTGCAATCACAATGAAGTGAACACAAAGGCAGCCACAACTTGTTCGCATGTGCTACCGTCCCAATCTTTTATCGTCGCTCCTTGAAGGTTCGAGGACCATTCCTTTAGCTGAAGTGTTGGGAAGCTGGCGTGATGCGGCACTGCGTGACTACAACTCGTTCGCCAGATGACCCCACCGCTTCGGAATTAGATACCCAGCTCCGGCTAGCCAAACGTCACTTCCTTCCCGAGCTGTCCTAATATATCCTTGCAATTATTGTAATCATTTTTACTTCTCTTGCAGACGTGCTTGGAATATGGGCCTTCGTTGTAGTTTGCACTTCTGTCAGAGATAAAATTCTCGTTTTTCGAAGCAAAGCCTAGGTCTTGGCTCTTTTTCGCTGTAATTAAACATATCACCTGCTGGTTATGTACCAACAAATCTTAATTAAGGGTGGACCGGAAAGGGAACGAAAAGCGGAGGATTCATGATTGTCCTTTGACCTCCAGCTTTCTAGGTTCATTTCTACTGGTCAAGTTTACTGCATATGTGCGTAAGATGCATGCATATAATTATCGTAGACAGTACGCATCATATCGGTAAGCTGTCCTAATCCGCATGATGCCTTCAAGGTTTACCCGGTCCAAGGGTATGGGACACCATTCATAAATGGGTAGCAGACATCCACGCCGCCCGCAGCGAACATCAGTACTGTAGTATTTTGCTAATAGCGGATGTCCCTTGTCCCGACCCCCTGTCCGGTCCGGTCGATTTTTGCAATGTCCCCATGTCCCGGGGTGTCGCGCCGCCCGGGACAGGTGTCGCCGCCGGTAAATCTACAATTTGCCGAATTTGGCTCAAATTAGTGGGTAAATAACATGAAATACTAATTCAAGATCTCCGACATGGTTTTGAAGCTTAGAACAGGACTCGAACTGCGAAAGCATGCAGGGCCGCTCATGATACTCCCTGTCTACTCCAGCGGTTCAGACCCGCCGCAATTACCCATCCGTTTTCACTAAACCACTAAATACCAAAATTTGGCAATCCTTGACCCGGTTTTTAACAGATCCACCATGGCAGCCTCCATCTACGCGACTTGAGGAGAGAAAAAGACTCACACGGGCCATCGCCCATCATACCTTGAGGGTTTATGGTCCCTCTAGTTACACCGTAACGGAAGCGACGGAGAAGCATAAATTCAAACCAGGAAATATTCTAGCTATTCGACTTGGCACACCCATCTTCCCTGTGCAATTGCGGGGTCACCGCCCTTGGCATCCGCTCCGCTGAGAAGTTGTCCGGTGTCCCAGTGACCCGCGCCGTCCCGCGGTACGATTACGCCGGTAAGAAATTTGTCCCCTGTCCCATGGCCGCCGGTATTAGCGAAATATTACAGTACTCAACAAGTGGGCTGGCTCTTTAGCCGCGAACCCAATTATGGGCCATTCTGCCTGGAGTTACGAGCATCATCCAACTCTGGGGAACGGTCGTCGATGCATACTGCCGCAGACCGTCTTTTGGTTGCAAGTATAGAGGAAGCGGAGGTGTCCAGCACGTTCCGTACCGTGCGAAAGCTGCAAGGCTAGATAGTCACCACTCGTCGACTGGCCATTTTATGCTGTGAAATCTGGAACAAATCCGCGAGGCACTTGAGAACGTACAAGATGGCCCATCCGTTAGTTCGTCTCAGCCGGATCTTACGCTTGTTCCGCCGTAATGCATGCTACAGTCAAAGATTACCGTTGAGCGGATATTTGATGGTGGTATACTTGGATAACGAATGAAAGCGATTGATGGAGAGGAGAAAACGCCCAGTCGTCGCTACATCATTTGGCAGAGGCATAGGGACATTGGGGAAGGAACTGGAATGCTGGCTTCGGCTGCCGACCGATAGTCGCGGTAAAGTAGAAACAGAAAGAACTCCAGGAAAACACAAGTTGTTGGGAAATTCTAAGGTCCCAATCTCTCATCGGCACTCCTCTGAGGGTTCGAGGACCAGGAAGTTAGCTGAAGCATGTGGAAATTGGCGTGCCGCGGCACTGCGATGACAGGCACCTTCGGCGTTTCGCATCCGGGTATCACTTTCAAGCAATCACAGAGAAAGGTATACATAAAACCAGATATTACATGCAATGTATACGGACATCGTCGTTTATGCGCTCGCGTGAACAAGGATGGGAGGAGAGAATGGACATGGGGAAACTTCCATTCGCCGAAATGTGAAAGATCAAGGTTCTCCGGACGAATGAATTCGAAGCTTGAGAGTAGCCGTAGTAAGTTGTGGCTGTCGCCGCTGAAGTTTCTTGAGATTGCACAACAGGGGTAACCGACGCTCCCACTTCATGGCCGTCTTTGGAATGACGCACATTTGACTCCGCTCCCATCTCCAAGAGGACTTGTTCTCCTCATACATCACGATGGCTGCTTCGAGATGTAATGCCGCCTCATCGTATCGCTGCGCCTTAACCAAGGTCCGACTCTTCAGTTCCAGCTCGTCTCCCACTTCCACATACTTGTTCTGGCTGCGATGCACAGCGATAATGCGATCGTGCCAAATGAGTGCGCGGTCCCAATCACCTTGGTCGCTTTTCAATGACACGAGGGTAGAGGCGATCTCCGCCGAGGCATCTGGTCGTGACAATTCTTGAAAAAGTAGGCACGCTTCTTCCAATGCTGAAGCTGCTTCTTCGAGTTTTGATTGTTTCTGGAAGCATTCTCCAAGATATTGGAGCCCGCATGCTAGGTTCCATCGTTCTCTATGTTGCCGGGCAATTGAAACTGAGTCTTGAAAAAGTGCTTCAGCTTCATAATAATCGCCCACCATCATCTTGGTGTTGCCCATTCGCCGTCCGATATCACTCAAACCAGAATACCATCCAATATTCTGAGCGATCGAACGAGCCTTTGAGAAGGCCTCGGCAGCCTTGTCGTATTCCCCCTGATCAAGGTGTATGACTCCGATGGTGTTGACTGCTTTGGCCATTCCAAACCGATCCCCAGACCGAGAGGCAACCGCTACAGCTTCCTCCAGCGTGGATAGCGCCTCTCTCTTCTGCCAGCCCAACCTCTTGAGCTCGGCGATTCTCTCTAAACACAGTGTTGCGCCGACGTCACTTCCGTGCGTACGATATATTTCGAGGGCTTGCTGCAGGACTGACAAGGCCTCGTGCTGGTGGTTGAGCCTGAAGAGCGAGGATCCGAGCTGTAGTGACGCGTCGGCAATCCCAAGGGGATCGTCGAGATTCCGAAAGTGCTCAAGGGCAGTGGTAGCCTTGGTAATGGCTTCGCCGTAGTCCGAACGAGTGTATGCTGCGGCAGCTTGCTTGCGGAGAACGCTGGCGATGCCCTTGATACACGCTTGCTCCTGATAGAGTCGCAGGGCGCCGTGGAGGTATTCAGAGCTCTTCTCATGGTTTCCTTTCCAACTCTCAAGATCGCCAAGGTTTTCCAAAAGGGCAGCCGACCGGGTTTGATGATCGGCTTTCGCAGGGGCGGGAGTGCAGCGAGGCTGTAAAGGCGAAGGTTAGGGGCGTTATGGACGAGAACTGGGCGCCGAGGGTACTTGCCAGATAGGCGATTGTGGTCTTACACATCCTAGCCGTCGGTCGTAGCTGAGGATAAAAGTTCCAACACGTTGTCATCAAGTCCCAGGCCTGAAGGCAGTCGCTGAGACGCGACGCTCCATCAACCTGGGGAAGGGGGCTTTCGAAGATCTGGCGGATGATAGCGTAGTCGGCGGTCGTTCCCTCATACGGCAAGTTCCCCGTCATAATCTGTAAATCCATAGATGTTACCGTCGAGCGCAAATACGAAGGACTAAGGGTTTACGGACCTCCCAAACCAGCCAGGCCCAAGCATACACGTCGCTAGTTGGGGCGCGTGGCGCACCATCGATGAGTTCGGGACTGCACCAGCGAATTGACGCTTTGTTGCCCGTTGATGTCTCCAGTCTTCCAAAGCCACTATCTTCATGCAGTCGTGCGAGACCAAAGTCGCACAGGCGGGCCTTATACTCGGCGCTGACGAGAACATTAGCCTGGATGGGGTGATGCATTGAGCGACCGGCGAGCCCTGATTCGAGAAGGTCAGGCTTACCGATTTGATGTCACCATGACAAACAGGTGGTTCGAGTTGGTGAAGAAACGCCAACGCGTCGATGGTATCGTAGACCTAAGGCAAGGCAAGATGATCAGCGAGCTGGTATGACGACCAGGATACACCTCGCCCCACGCACCAGTGATAGCTTTTCGGGAACTTCGAGGTTGTGCTCCTTGACAAAATCACCGACATTCCCATTGGGTTCCCATGGTGAAAGCAGCCACGCTTTCGAGTTCTCGAAGTCGGCGTAAAAGCCGATGAACTTGGCGATCCCAGGATGCGTCCCGAGGCCGGACCACACTAACATCTCCCTCGTGAACGCCTAGCGAAGGACTGACCTCAGCTACCGGAAAGGAAAGTACTAAGAAATGCCGCACTCACTCTTTTCACCCTCGGAGTATTGGACATCCTCGTTATCTTGATCTGTTTGACAGCCACTGACTGGGGTGGACCGTCTCGCCGGGTGGCCAGCCAAGCTGGGAGATAAGCGGACTGATAGAGCTCCCCGCGCCGAACGACGCCGAAACCTCCCTCGGGCGGATCCTTGTCGCCGACCAGCACAATTCTCCGATGATCGACATGGAACGTTTGGAGTTTCACGAATTCCTCGTCCTGCGCGGCAAAAGCACATCAACGGAAGAGATTTCAAACCGGACCACGCCGGCGCTTACCACTGCTTGCGCGCTGAGGCTCTTCTGTTCCATAGTTTCTGGCGCGGACATTGCTTTAGACAGTCGAGCTCGATTCTGGTGGGTGGACGATAGAGAGAGAAGTGAGTGGTGGTTGCACTCAGTGCCGGGCAACGAGGCGAGGATGGGAGGATGAGGTTCCCTCGATGCCGGGCGCTAGCCATGCCCAGTTTCCCAGGCTACCCCTGAAGCCTGCAAAGCAATGTGTGACTTCATCCCTCCGACCTCGTAACATCAGCATACAAGACGTCAAAGAAATATTTCTGCTCAACGTCGGCGAATGATCGCAGGTGGTAATCCTTGCGTCGCCACATGCGGATGCAAAAGGAGCGGTCATTGTGATTGTCCAGAACTCAATGAAAGGACCATGCTCCTTGCGGGCCTGATGGGCGCGTAATTAAGGGATTCAACCCCTTCTTGCTCTGAATCGGTATATCTCTTGGTGGCGGTGCGGAAGTCGTTCGTTCGCGAGCGCCTTCGTGGCCTCGTGAGAGTTTGCCAGGCCCGTCTTCTACCTTCCCTCCTCGGCCGTCCCAACTCTCACTTGCAACCAACCTGATCAATTTACTCCTTCTTTGCCCTAATGTCTGCTTTCCTGGTGATCTCGTTTATCGTAGCATGTGGTTTAGTCAAACGAGATAAGATGAGGTCTGGTGTCAACTAATTGTCTGAGAGGAAAATCGTTCCCAGTCTCTCGCGACAATGCTTCACCCGATTATCAGTTGTCCACTCCCCCTTCCGCGCTAAGTCGCCTAGGTTGAGAAAATTTTCGTATTCGGACTCTGTACAGAAATTGCCAAGACATCTTTGCTGAAGGAAAAGAACAGTTGCAGCGATCCATCTGGGGAGGTACTAAATTGTCAGGACCCTTGATTAAAAGAGGGACAGCCCATCCACGTTCACCGCCCCACATCGTATTCTTTACCCCACATGTTCCCTTTGCCGCAGAAGCCGATGAAATAGACGATTATATAGACCCGTCCTTCGAAGCAAGGCCTTGGTCTAGGCTGGGTGTTTTTCGGACACGTAAATGGCCTTGCCGTCTACCGTTCTCTACCCAAAGACCTCCATAGAGGGAAAGGAAGAGAGTAAATGAAGCGGAAGAACTATATTGTTTCGGGTGTTCCGCCATCATGATCGTGGGTCCACTTCTACGAGGAGCTACTAGATACGGCGGTTTGCTACAAACGCAACATATAGCGGACGTGGCGTAGCGCGTTTGATGAGCCCTTCCAATGCGCCAGATCTTTTGAAGGCTCGGCCGGTTGAATGGGATGGAAAGCCGCCGTAACGATGGGCAGACCACGACGCGCGCACGCTGCGGAGACCGTGCGGTTGGCAGTCGGCCGTCTAATCTGTATTCTCGGACCGTTATTAAGTTGTGGGCATTTCCAATTGGAGTCACCAGTCTTACTCGATTCTCGAGAATGATCGCCTCCCCACACACAGATTACCACCACAGACCGTCCTTCTTAGCCCAATGACCGTATTCCGTATTTACAATCACCAGGGTGCGCGGATTAGGAGCGGGTATGCTTCGTTCATGAACAAAGGTGGGAAGGAGAAAAAGACAACGCCTAGTTGTCGCTACAGCATCCCAGGACAGGCATGCCCTCTGGCGAAGATCGGCCCCGTCGGCGAAGATAGTGCCGGAAAACATTAGGCACTCCAGTCAAATGCGACATGGGCTTAGGAAAGGCGTAATATGTGAACAAAAGAGACTTGTCGGTTGTCTCAAACACGCATGGTTATTGTCCCTTCAATCTGGAGCCGGTCTGCTGGGCTGCCCGGCGGGCGATCGAATACTTCTTCTTCAACCCGAAATCTCGGACATCTAAAGATCTTAAATTATTCGGGTCCGTAATGGACACAGCTGTTTTTTCCTGTCCAATCTCAGCTGTTTTATCGAGAAGAGGCATGAGTTCATCGACAAACTGCAAGGTCGCGCTTCAGCCATAGCACGACCTCAAGCACCTGCGCACCTACCTTCCGCCGTGAATAAAAGCGCAAGGCCAGTTTAATATCAATTTATTTTACTAGTAGGAGTGAACCGCTTGAGATGAAATAGTCCTGGGTTCATTACCAGATAGTTCAGGGGCCCAGAAATCTTGCCGTTTGTTTCACTCGCCGCTGTCACGACATTTTTCGAGGAGCGGGGCGTCACTTTGAATGAATTCGTATTAACATTCCGAGGCCTTTGGAAACGATGCAATAATCTCTTCGGTGCGGGTTGAGAACGGCCAACGATGATGATATGCGCTCGGCCCGGCGATTCGGACTCGGAGACCCGTTTTAGTCGTCGGGGTAGGTTGATTAGGAGACCGCTTTGACCGACCTTGAGCAGCCTGGGCGAATACTTTGACAGTTCCTTCCCTTACACCGGAGGTCCCCCCGACGAACATAGCTGCTGGTCCCTACGACCATCTGTATGAACACCTATATCGAATGACTTATCCGAGATATCCGTGGAACGTCCACACAAATGTTTCGGATCGGGGTGGCCAGGGACGGTAAGCACTTGTTTCGTATGTTGTGGGACTTCCGCATAGATACTATATAGATGTTGTCTGGACAAAAATAGATGGAATTTGTAGAGGAGAGTTCCCGATCCCACGGTTCCGTTACTTGGCTCGTTCTACACAGTTACTGACCTTTTCCTTTTCTGACCAGGGTACGCTAGCGAGGTCCTCCCTTAGGCGAGGATCGGCCCTCGCTTCGCCGAGGAACGGGTCTCCATCGCAACTAAGGCTCTATATAGGAATCGGTCCTCTCGCCTACGTTTCTCTTATGTTTTCCTTTACTTTACCCGACCGTATAACTATTCCCCCTCGTCTATATATAGGGAGTAGGATAGCTGTACTGTCCCCCGGGAAACCACCAATTCAAGTCTTTAGACCACTGTAATCACCTGAAGTGAAAAGCAACTCTGAAGACTTGCTCAACTAATACAACAAATACAAACAAACATACCCGAGCTCGAGTAAACAACCTATCGACCTTACAGAATTGTATTACCTTTCTGGGCTTTTTTGGGATCTTATCTCATTTATTACACTAATCGCTCATCACAGACCGAGAGAAAATGTGAGAACAGGCTGGTGTATAGGATTGAGGTCAGGGTTTGAGAGAATCTTTTACTTCGCTTCCTCCTTAGTAATCCTACTCAGACAGTGCCAAAATCGCGTATCCAAAGAACGATTTCGTCTCATTGAGTCACATATAATAGAATGCCTGTAAAGTGTCTGTATTTAGATAAAGAGATCTAGTCACATCCTAGCCGGGTCCACATCACATTAGCGTGGCCGGGTCCAGCTAAGATGCAGTGTAGCCGCCTCTGCGCAAAATTAGACTGGCTAGCTCCAGGCAGGATTCGCTTAGGGCAGCCCATGCAAATCATATTTGGACGCCCAAGGGATATCCGAGACGAAAGATTAGTCGGGGCGGGCGTGTTTGGTTCATACATTGTCTTATCTGAGGCCTCCACGGAAATACGAAACATTTTCTTACTGCGCAGGGCCGACGATATCTGAGACATATGTCTGAGGGGTCCATGGATGTCCGGGATAACATGTTAGATATGCCTCGTATGAAGAATTCCGAGTTCCAAATTGCGGCTGGAATTGGTTTCACCACCCTGAACCGAGTACTCGAGTGCTTTCTATTTTTCTTACTGAAGGAATAATGCTCTCGAAGGAGAGGGTAAGTTGAGATCTCCCTACAAGCTATGGAGCCTGGCAATAAAAGGGCGGTTGGGGAGCGGAGGCGGAGTGGAGGTTGACACCCATTTGTGCGGGCGAGCGAGTCGCGTAAGTCGATCCATCGCCGAGGCGTGGATAGCTCGTTGGATCCTTCAAACTAGTGTAACATGACAAACGGCTTACTTGCGGAAGAAGACCAAGGCGGCTTGCAAGCGATTATTGTGGGGGGAAACCTCCTGACCCAGAGAGACAACATATGTAGATCTGGCATCAGGGCTACTCTAGACATGGACTACCCGCGCGTTGACGGTAGACATTTCGGCCGGGTTCCCCCCTTGGGAGAGGAAATTGGTAAATAGAAAGTCAGAGATGCTAAAATAAGCTTGAAGGGGTAATCTAATTTGTACTGAGGAACCGTGGTCCTCACAACGTTGTATCTTATACCCATACCGCGACTACGCAGTAAGGACAACCATCTCGTTTTATTTATTTTCGCTTTTGCTACGCGAAGAGCCACCCGTTGCGGGTGGTGACTTGACTCTCCTTCGCGCTCATTTTAATCGTAATGCCACCATCGGACGCTTGATAAAGTTGGTTCGAGAGAGCTGCCCTCCTGTGTGACACAGTCGCTTCCGAAGTAATGGTTTTAAATCCCGGGCCTGTACGTCACCGGGGATTAAGAAGTCCTCTGTCGAGCCGTTTCTAGAGTCCAATCTTAGTTGGTGAGATATTCTGCACCGCGACCGATCTTCGTAGCGGATTTGCCCGAAAAGCTCAATCGAATCAGAAGCCTGCCCGCTGGCACCATATAAATCTCGTTTTTATGCCATATCAAGCTATTTCACGTGTGAGAAGGGTTGCTGGTCGTTCGGAAAATTCTCGAACACTCCTCTGAGCCTAGTACCCCATCCCGGAACCACCCAGAAAATTCTCGTAGCTTCGTCTCATATACGCACATTAACATCACATAATAACTTCTAATTCGTCACATTTAACGTAGAGATATATCAGAAAATCTCTTCTAGTATCTTACGAGCAGTTAATTATCTCTCTAGACTGGTGAGGCGTCTGGCGAGCTGTCGGATGGGACAGATTGTTCTTCCTCGCCGAGTCGCGAAGACGCCAGCGCTCGGTACTTGGAAGTCCACATCGGGTGGAGTAACGATTTGCAGCGAGGATGACAAGCTGGATCGTTGGGTGATGGGCGCCATTCTGGCGCGGGTGCCGATGGCGGGGTCAGAATGATAGCGACAAGAGACTTTTCCCTAAGAATAGTAGTACATGAGACTCAATGAGGCTCTCTGATCGACAAAACATGAAGATGAACCTACAGTCCTCGCAGTTTTGCGTTCTCGTCGAACGAGTAAGCACTCCACCTGATCCTCCCATTCTCTCCTCGCGAGAGATAGGGTAAGACCAAGTAAAATTGGTCCAGAAAGACAGAAGTCGCTCTCCGAGTCGGTCGCCCATTCGCTTGAGGAGTATTCGGCCGGAAAGGCTTACGGGAACTGCAAGCGCCCGGAACTGTCTTTCCGGCCGAACTGGCTCCCAAGAGCGTCGGTTGCGACGTGATTGCTCCAGGAAAACTTGAAGTCGTTGAGCGCGTTGAAGGTCGAATCTGGTCAGCAAGACTGGTCATACGACGTATCACCCTAACCACCTACCTTGCCTTGACTCTTGAGAAAGTACTGCCTGAACGTTCCTCCGGGCCCGTCGGGGCTTTCGTAACATTATGTTCGCGTTGAATAAACGCTTCGCCAGCTTGAAGAACTTCTTCTGACGCGGGATTGATACGGGGCGTGGGTTGGGCTTGAGATTCAGGTAACACTGATCCCTGATTCGCGGTGGTCCCGATGCTGTGAATCGGCTAATAACGACCGTCAAGCTGACGCGAAGATGATCCGAGACACAAGGGACGTACCTCTTTTCTTTGGCGAGTCAAATAACTACAATCGGCGAGTTTAGACTCTCGTGATTTGACTAGTTTTTGCAACAGTTGGTAGTCGCACTCGTAGCTGTTCCCTTGAAGAGGTGGCCCTTGGTCACCCGCCTGGGGGTAGCGACGTTCAAAAAGAAGCTCGGGGCAGCCAAGCTGATGGTACGCGGCATAAGCATGAGTATAGGTAGGAGTCGGAGGTGACGAGAGGGAGGAGCTCAAGCCGAGAGACGAGGGCGAAGTGACGGACGAGGTGAAAGTAGCCCAGGACGACATGGTTAGACTTAGACTGGTAGAGTGTAGGTAGGAGTTACTTGGTTGGTAGATGGAGATAGAGAATAGAGCAAGGGTCGGGCGTATATATATCGACGGCTGACCTGCAAGGCTGGATCGAAATCGGGTTAGGGGTTGCCCACACGGTAATAATTCTCTCTTGGCCCGCCTTGTGTCCAGATACGTAATTATGTCAAAGTACATGGTGGAGGGTCTAGACGAGTGGTGCAGTGAATGGGTTTTGCATTACACGTCCTTGAGAGAGTCGCCTACAGTCCGTCTTCCCAACATTTGTTGCCCGCTTCAGGAACACCCTTCGGCTGTGTATTAAGTACTTCCTCCAAAATCAACAGCTTGTAAATATCTTTTACCGCAGACTGTACAGACAGAAATGACACATGCAAATATAAACAGACATGATCGTTTTCGCGCTCGTGGGTGGGAATGGGAAGAGAGGGCGGATCATTTTAAACCTCCACAACCGGATACGAAGGATTAAGGCTCTCTAAAGCTAGAGGGGATCGAAAGCTTGAGAGTGGTTGTTTTAAGCTGTGGCTGTCGTCGCTGGAGTTTCCTGAGATCGCACAAGAGAGGTAATCGACGCTCCCACTTCATGGCCGTCTTCGGAACGGCGCACAGCTGCTCCAGCTCCCAGCCCCAAGTATACCCGCCCTCTATACAAGTCACGATGGCTGCTTCGAAATGCAATGCTGCCTCGTCGTATCGGTGCGCCTTCACCAAAATTCCCGCCTTCTCTCCTAGCTTAACTGCTATGTTCCAATGGTTTTTCTGGCTACGATACATGGCGAGGATGTTATCGTGCCAAACGAGCGTGCCATCCCAATCACCTTGACCGCTTTTCAATTCCACGAGGGTAGAAGCGACCCGTATTGATTGCTCGGGTTGTGCCAATTCTTGAAAGAGTGGGTACGCTTCCACCAATGCTGAAACTGCTTCGTCGATTTTCGATTGTTTCTGGAAGCATTCGCCCAGATCACTGAGCCCCCATGCTAACTCCCACCGTGCTCTACTTTGTCGGGCAGTCGAAATCGAGTCTTGAAAAAGCGCTTCGGCTCCATGATAATCCCCCGATTTCATCTTTATGGAGGCCAGATTCTGCTCGACATTGCTTAAACCAGCGTACCACCCAATATTCTGAGCGATCGGACGAGCCTTCGAGAAGGCCTCGGCAGCCCCGGCAAAATTATCCCGGTCAAGATGCACGGATCCCATGGTTCTGAGCGCTATGGCTACTCCCAATCGATCCCCCGACCGAGACGCAACTGCCACGGCTTCCTCTAGTGAGGATAGCGCCTCGTCTTCCTGATACTTTGTCCTCTGGATTTCCCCGATTCTCTCTAGGCATTTTGCTATGCCGGCATCATTTTCGTGCGTACGATATGTTTGGAGGGCTTCGCGCAGGACTGACAAGGCTGTGTCGCTTTGTTGTTGCATATATAGCGAGTTTCCAAGCGTGACCGACGCATCCGCTATCCCAAGGGGATCGTTGAGACTCTGAAAGTGCTCGATGGCAGCGGTAGCCAGGGCAACCGCTTTGCCAAAGTCCGCATAACGAGATGCCGCCGAAGCTTGCTTCCGGAGAACGTTGGCTATGCCCTTGGTATCCGCTTCTTCCTGATAGAGTCGCAGGGCTTCGTCGAGGTACGTGGAGGTGTTCTCATAGTTGCCTTTCCAACTCTCAAGGTCGCCGAGATTCTCCAGGAGGGCGGCCGACCGGGTCTGGTGATCGGCGTTCTCGGGGGTGGGAGTGCAGCGCGGCTGTTAACGGAGAACTTAGGTTGCTACAGACGAGAAGGCCTTGTTGAGAATGCTTACCAGATTGGCCACTGTAGTTTTACACATCTTAGCGGCCGGTCGCTGTTGAGGATCAACGTTCCAACACCTCATCATCAATTCCCAAGCCTGAAGGCAGTCGCTTAGGCGGGACGCTCCATTAACCTGGGGAATAGGACCTTCGAAGATCTGGCGGATGATAGCGTAGTCGGCGGAGGTTCCCTCATACGGCAAGTTCCCCGTCATAATCTGTAAATCCATAGATGTTACCCTCGAGCGCAAATACGAAAGACGGCGGACTGACGGACCTCCCAAACCAGCCAGGCCCAAGCGTACACGTCGCTAGTTGGGGCCCGTGGTGCACCGTCAATCAGTTCAGGACTGCACCAGCGAATGGACGCTTTATTCCCCGTTGATGTCTCCAGTCTTCCGAAACCACTATCTTCATGCAGTCGTGCGAGACCAAAGTCGCACAGACGGGCCTTGTACTCGCCGCTGACCAGAACATTAGCCTGGGAATGGTTGTGCATTCAGCGACCGACGGTCCTCATTCGAGAAGGCCCGTCTTACCGATTTGATGTCGCCATGGCAAACCGGTGGCTCCAGGCCATGAAGAAATGCCAACGCATCGATGGTATCGTAGACCTAAAACGATATGGTTAGTGAGCTGATGCGACAGTCGTCGTACACCGCGCATCACGCACCAGCGAGAGCTTTTCGGGAACTTCCAGCTTGTGCGTCCTGACGAATTCACCAACATTCCCATGGGGCTCCCATGGTGAGAGCAGCCATGCTTCCGAGCGCTTGAAATCCGCGTAAAAGCCGAGGAATTTGGCGATCCCAGGATGTGTCTCGAGGCTGGACCACACTAACATTTCCCTCGTGAACGCCTAGCGAAGGATTGACCTCAGCTGCTGGAAAGTACGAAGAGATGCCGCACTCACTCGTTTCACCCTCGGCGTATTGGACATCCTCGTTATTTTGATCTGTTTGACGGCAACTGATTGGGGTGGGCCGTATTGACGCGTGGCCAGCCAAGCTGGGAGATAAGCGGACTGGTACAGCTCCCCACGTTGAACGACACCGAAACCTCCCTCAGGCGAATTCTTGTCGCCGAAGAGCACAATCCTTCGATGGTCGACGTAGAACCTTTGGAGTTTCTCGAATTCCTCGTCCTGAGAAGGGCAGGGCACATCAGCGGAGGAGATTTCAAACTGGACTGAGGCTGGCCCTTACTACTGCTTGTGCGCTGAGGCTCTTCTCTTCTGCGGCTTCCGTCGCGGACATGGTTTTAGACAGTCGAGTTCGAGTCTGGTGGGCGGGCGATAGAGAGAGAAGCGAGGGGTGGCTGCGCTCAGTGTCCGGCAATGAGGTGAGAATGAGGTTCGGGCAATGCCCGGTGCCAGCCATGTCCAGTTTCCCAGGTTACCCCTGAGGCCGTAGCACATGAGCATCAACGAAATCTTTCTGCTCAACCTCGGCGAATGATCGTAGGTGGCGAATGCTCGCGTCGTCATATGCGGATGCAAAAGGAGCGGTCGTAGCGATTCTCCAGAGTACAATGAAAAGACACACCGTAATTCCAGCGATGCTCCTTGCAAGCCTGACATGCGCAATTAAGAGATTCAACCTCTTCTTGCTCTGGATCGGTATCTTTCCCGGTGAAGGTGCGGAAGTCGTTCGTTCTCAAGCACCCTCGTGGTTTGTCATCGATTGTTTGGCCTCGCGAGGCCTCCTTTCCCTCAGCCGATTGCCAGTTCCCCGACCGTCTCAACTCTCCCTTGCAAACAACGTGATCACTACTCCTTATTTGCACTAATAATGTATGCTTCTCGAATGAGGTCGTTAATTATAGCCTGCGCTTAAGGGTTTTAGTCAAACCGTATAAGATGAGGTCTCGCGTCGACAAAGAGAGGTATATCTGTTAGATTCTCTCGCGACGTGCTTCATTCGTCGGTCGGTTGTCCTCTCCCTCTTCCGCGTTACGTCGCCTAGGTAGAGAATTTCTTCTTATTCAGACCCCGTACAGAAATTGCCAGGCGCATCATTGCTGAATGAAAAGAAGAGTCGATGCGATCCATGTGGAGAGGTACAAATTATCCAGACCCTGAATTAGATTAGGCACAGCCAGAAAGCCGACATATAGATACCTCACTGCCCCACATTGTATTCGTTTACCGCACACATTCTCTTTGTCGCAGAAGCCGATGAAATAGACGATCGTCGGCATCTTTCGAAGCAAGGCCTTGCTCTCGGCTCTTGCTTTTTTGGACACCTAGATAGCCTTGCCGCTTACCGTTATGTGCCAGGCGGCCTGGGATAGAAATTAGAGTAAACAAACGCGAAAGGACTATTCTATTTTGATCATTCTCTACCATCATTGTGGGTCCATCTCGAGGAGCGAAGTCTACAACATACGCGGTGGTTTGCTAAATACACAAAGTATGGCGTACAGTGGCGTGGCGTGTTTGACAAGCGCTTTCCGGTGCCCTTGATGTCCCGAGGGCTTAGCTGGTCAAACGGGATGGAAAGCCGGCGGAGCAAGGAGAAGACCACAACGCCACACCCAACGCAACCAAGACCGTGCGTTCAGTATGCGGGCCGCCTCTTATGTGCTCCTAAATCTTTGCTAGTGATGGGCGTTTCCACCTGGAGTTACCGGTTTCACTCGACTCTCGAGAATGATCGCCTACACGTCCAGATAACCGCCACAGACCGTTTTCTAACACGATGACGCGAGCGGAGATAATCAGCAAGGTTAAATACCATGCTAAAGCCTTTATAATGAGCAATCACGACTCTTTGGTGCGTGTTGTGAATCTCGAATGGCGCCATGAGGCAGGTGAGGATGTACAAGATCACCCGTCCACTGGCCCAACCTTGGAAAGGCTTTGCCAAATTTCGCGCTTTTTATACTTAAAATCACCACCCCTCACGTATCCTAAGGAGATATTCTTACTTAAGAAACAAAAATGGAAGAGAAGAGAAGAAGAAAACGTTCAGCCATCGCGACGTCATCTCGGCGCAGGCAGGCCCTCCGATAAAGATAGGTCCCGTCCGCGAATATAGTCCGAAAGGTCAGTAGGACACTCCAGACAGATGTGAGACGTGCTTTATGAATGATCAAGAAGGCTCCATATGTGATCAGAAAGAGACTTGTTTGGTTGCTCTGACATGCGTGGTTACCGTTCAATCTGAAACCATTTGAGCAGCTACAAGTAACCAGGCCATAGGAGAGTCAGGTATCTCTCTGTTGCTTTAAGAAGTGCCTCATCTCTGTCGACAAGGCTTTCCGACTGATGAAAGTGCCAGTGCGACTGTTCGTCGAATCCTCGCGTGACCTTCCAGACTATCTCCAAATTAGTTACCTACAGACCTTTAATAGACCCGGAAGGTGCATAAATATTAGGAGCTCCGAAATTTGGTCTACACGTGACTTGAGATACAAGGACAGGAACCGCAGGTGTCGACTTCAATTTCCTTATCACTAGCGTTCGAAAAAAGAGTAAGCTACCTATGTACTGAGCTTACAATCAGAGTAAGTGCTCACATAAAATCCATAGGAAGCCACCAATTTGTTTCCATACGCTAAGGTCTCAATTATATCATCCCCGGTCCTTTGGGTGCTCTCAACATTGTTCGACAGCTGTACTTTCTGCACGTGTTTTTGCGGTTGCCGTGGCGAGGCGCCGCTACAACTCGCACCTTAGACAGTTCACACAGGTATATCACTCTTGGATGATCGCAAAGACTCATGTACATACAAAGCAATCGTACATGCAGTAGCTAGGGACATGGTCGCTTCCCCGCCTGCGTGGAAGAGAGGAAGGAGAAGGTGGATCATTTCGAAGCCATCATGGACAGAACGCAGACGATTAAGGTTCTCCCGAGCTGAAAGGGATTGGAAGCTTGAGAGTGGCCGTTTTAAGCTGTGGCTGTCGTCGCTGGAGTTTCTTGAGATTGCACAAGAGAGGTAAACGACGCTCCCACTTCATGACTGTCTTCGGAACGGCACACAGTTGCGACCGTTCCTTGGGCCAGGAGTACCCATGCTCTCTACAAATCGCAATGACGGCTTCGAAATGCAATGCCGCCTCGTCGCACCGTTGCGCCTTCATCAACATCTCTCCCTTCTCTATCCGGTGAACCGCCACCTTCAGATGATCTTTCTCACTACGATACACCGCGATGATGTGGTCGTACCAAAAGACCACGCCGTCCCAGTCACCTTGGCTACTTTTCAATTCCACAAGGGTAGATGCGATCGCTTTCAAGGTCCATCGCTGTGACAGTTCTTGCGACAATTGGGCAGCTTCTTCCAATAGCGGAACGGCCTCGTTGGGTTTGGATTGTTTGTAAAAGCATTCTCCCAAGTACCGTAGCCCGCGTGCGAGGCTAAGCCGGCTCCCAATCCTTCTCGCGATTGAAACTGACTCTTGAAGCAGTTGTTCAGCGTCATGCCACTCTCCGAACTGCATCTTGAGGTAACCCATATTATAGAGATCAGAACTTAGTTCTACTTCTCATCCAATACTTCGAGTGATCATAATGGCTTCCGAAAAGGCATCGGCGGCCTTGACAAGATCACCCAGGCCGCGGTGTGTGGATCCAACCATATGAAGTGCACTTGCCAGCCCCATTCGGTCGCCTGACAGCGACGCTATTGTCACGGCTTCGTCCAATGTGACCAACGCACCCTACTTCTGGCCATTACACCTTTGGATGTCGCCCATTCTCTCAGGGCATTGTACAACGCCGGCATCGTCTCCGTGTGCACGTCGAATTTCTAGGCTCTCCTTAAAAATTGGTAACGCCTCAGCCGCATCGCCCATCATCCAAATGGAGTCCCCAAGGTAGTAAAGAGCCTGTGCGACCCCAAGAGCATCGTTGAGAGATCTGCAGTGCTCGAGGGCACTGGTAGCGATGGCATGGACTTTAACGGAGTCGTCGATACGATGCATGGCAGTAGCTTGTTTCAAGAGAACGCTGGCTATTCCCTTGGCATTTTCTTCTGTCTGGTAGAGTTGCAGAGCCTGATCTAAATACGCGGAGCTCTTTTCGGGGTTTCCTTTCCAACCCTCAAGGTCGCCCAGGTTCTCGAGCAGTGCAGGAGATCGCTGAGACTCGACATTTCGAGGGGCGGGAGTGCAGCGGGGCTATTGATGTGAGGTTAGAGATGATAAATGCTGAGAAAGGTGCCAAAGAAACTGACCAGGTGTGTTACTGTGGTCTTGCACATCCTGGCCGTCGGTCGTTCTCCAGGTTCAATGTTCCAACACCTCCCCATCAAGTCCCAAACCTGAAGGCAATCACTGAGACGGGACGCTCCCTCAGCATGAGGTAGAGAGCCTTCGAAGATCTTGGCCATAATGGCGTAATCGGCGGAGGTTCCTTGGTATGGCATATCCCCAGTCATAATCTGTAGATCAATGGGTGTTACCGTCCAGAATACTAAAAAGAGTAACAGGTGTACGGACCTCCCAAGCAAGCCATGCCCAAGCATGCACATCGCTAGTTGGTGCACGCGGTGCGTCTTTTAGGATTTCCGGACTGCACCAGCGAATGGACCCTTTCATGCCTGTGACGTCTCCAGTCGTCCAAACCCGCTATCTTCATGCAATCGTGCGAGACCAAAGTCGCAAAGACGGGCCTTATATTCAGCGCTGACTAGAACATTCGCCTTGGAAGGGTGACGGATTCAGCGACCGAAGGACCCCGTTCGAGAAGGTTTGGCTTACGGCCTTGATATCCCCATGACAAACCGGCGGCTTCATTTGATGAAGAAAATTCAATGCTTCGATAGTGTCGTACATCTAAACACCTGGGGTCATTCCATCGAAATAAGGGCTGATGCTTCAGGCGGAACACACTAGTGATAGCTTCTCAGGAACTTCCAGGTTGTGCCTTTTAATGAATTCAGTAACGTTTCCATTGGGCTCCCATGGCGAGACCAGCCATGCTTCCGAGCGCTTGAAATCCGCGTAAAAGCCTAGGAATTTGGCGATCCCAGGATGCTCCTCGAGGCTAGACCACACTAACATCTCCCTCGTGAATGCCTAGGAACGAGCAACTTCAGCTGCCTGGAAGTATCAACAAGTATTAGACTCACTCGCTTCACTCTCTGTAAGTTTGATACTGTCGATATCTTGATCTGTTTGATGGCCACTAACTGTGGTGGGCCATATCGACGGGAACCGAGCCAACCGGGGAGCCAGGCGGAGTGATGCAACTCGGCCCGTCGGACGATACCGAAACCCCCTTCCATCCCATTCTTTTTGTCAACTAGCACGACTCTTCGGCGCTCAACGAAGAACTTCTGTTCTAGCTTCTTGTACTCCTCGTCCTGGAAGCGATGGGCCTATCAACGGATATATTCTAAACTGGACTACAATGGGCGCTTACCACCGCTTGTGGGCTGCCAGTGCTCTGTTCGGTAGGTTCAGTCGCAGACATTCCCTTTGAAACTTCCGTTTGAAACTTAGTGGTGGAGGATGGCAGGTAACGTGAGGGTGATTGTATTTTGTCGAGCAATGCTGCAAGCACGAGGTTCCCTCAATGTCGTCGGCGTTTCCGGCGACACTCCGTTTCCCAGGCTACCCCTATACGGACAGGATGTTGCCTCAGAAAATCACTTCGTTCAACTTCGAGGGGGTACAAATGGTGGAGGTTGAGT
Source organism: Tulasnella sp. UAMH 9824 (assembly GCA_019633595.1). Taxonomy (NCBI): domain Eukaryota; kingdom Fungi; phylum Basidiomycota; class Agaricomycetes; order Cantharellales; family Tulasnellaceae; genus Tulasnella; species Tulasnella sp. UAMH 9824. Next base: position 21,400 of record WSUI01000310.1, read on the forward strand.
TGTCTCTCCGCAACCGGCGTACCAAACGCTATGACAGCGTGGAAGTAGTTGCCCGAGGATGGTTCTGGTCATGCAAGTGAAGTCGGTGGGAGGCAAGCGAATTCGTCTTGGGTGCACGAGATATAGCACGATGTGACACATAATCTACCTTGAGCCCCACCTCCCTACTTCCCATAACTGTGATACTGTACTCCGGGGCACGCGTCATGAAAGAAATACTGGACTAGTCTGGCCATGCAGCATCTCGATGGGCGCGAAAGAGAACCTTTCTTCGCTAAATTGAATATTTTTCATTCAACTCTGTGAGAGGAACAACATGATTTCTGAGCCGTGTAATAGGACGTACTCGCCAAAAGTTCATCCAAGAGCACCCGTTGGGTCCCTCATAGCCCATCGAAGGTTCGTTCCAGCCGTTAATCTCTTGAGAGTGACCATAGAATGTATGAGAGGCATATGCTGTAGGGCAGCTGGCCATATTATTTCGCCTAAGGGACAAGCTACTCGTGTCTGAAAGAGTGCCTTCAATTTTTCGACGAGACCGTCTACTCAGTCCGTGGCGATTGTTCTCGTCTTTCTCAGCGAGGCATATCCATGTCATCTGCCGTTCATGTACCAATTGATGGTAGACCCGAGAGGGAAAGAAAAACAGGAGAGGTATTCGTTCATGATTTTCCGCTGACGTCCGGCTTTCCGAGTTCACTTCTATGATACTGGTCAAGTCTACAACATGTGGTGCGTATTAGATGCACATGCATATAGTAGACAATACGCGAGCTATTGCTAAGCTATGCTAATATGCAGGATGTATCAATTCAAGGTTCACGCGGTCCACAGGAGTGAGACGACGCCGTATGGAAGTAGGAGAAAACCACGCCGTCCGTAGCGAACATCAGGTCGACTATCTCTTTCGTCGTCTCGGGCCGCTAGCCCAGTGGCGGACTGTCCCAACTGAAGTTAACAGTCTCACTCGACTCTCGGGAACGATGTTCGATGCATTTAGAACCGCCAGAGATTGTCTTTTCGGAGCAAGAGTGGAGGAAGTGGCCGTGCCCAGCACGTTCCGTCCCGTGTTGCTGCTTCAATGCTAGACAGTTACCACCCGTCGGAGGCCCATCTCATGCAAGGAGATGTTGAACAGGGTCGTGAGGTAGATGAGGACGTACAAGATAACTCGTTCATTAGCCCCTCTCAGTGAAATCCTGCCAACGTTCCGCGGCTTCACCGCGATTCATATTTACAGGTGATGTCGTCCGCGTATTTAAAGGAGATATTCTTAGATCGCGAGGAAAAATGAAGGATAAAAAATACTCTCTCGTCGCTGATCATTCAAGCTGAGGCATGGGAACATGCAGAATTGATACGCAGAAAGGGACTGCGCATGCAGGCCTCAGTTCTCCGAACCTAAAATGACGGTGAAGCGGCGAAAGAAGGAAATTTAGGGAACTACAGCTTGTTCGCGGATACTGAGGTCCTAATCTTCCATTGCCCCTGCTCTAGGGGTTCGAGGGAAATACCTAGCTGAAGTGTTTGGAGTTGTCGTGAGGACGCAATGCGATGACAACAACCTTTGGCATCTCACATGCATATATCACTTTCAAACCATTACAGAGGCACGCGTACATACAAAGGAAGTGTAGATGCAGTATATACGGACATGATCGTTTCTGCATGGACAGTGATGGGAGGAGAAGATGGGTCACGGTTTCGAAACCTCCATAACCGAATACGAAGGATCAACGTTCTTCCAAGTTGGGGACAATCGAAAGCCTGAGAGCGGCCGTCCTAAGCTGTGGCTGTCGCCGCTGGAGTTTCTTGAGATCGCACGAGAGAGGTAATCGGCGCTCCCACTTCATGGCCGTCTTCGGAACGGCACACAGTTGCTCCAGCTCCCAACCCCAGGAGTACCCGTTCTCTATACAAGTCACAATGGCGGCCTCAAAATGCAATGCTGCCTCGTCATATCGGTGCGCCTTAACCAAGATCTGCGCCTTCTCTTCCAGATGAACTGCCACGTCCCAATGGTCTTTCTGGCTACGATCCACGGAGATGATGTGATCGTACCAAAAGAGCACGCCCTCCCAGTCACCCTGTCCCTTTTTCAACTCCACCAGGGAAGAAGCCATCTCCACCGATTCCTTCGGCCGTGACAATTCTTGAAACAATAGGCACGCCTCCCGGAACGTCGAAGCTGCTTCGTCGAGTCTTGATTGCTCCTGCAAGCATTTGCCCAGATATTTGAGCCCGCATGCTAGGATCCATCGGGTTCTACCTTGTCGGGCAATTGAGATTGAGTCTCGAAGAAGTGCTTCAGCTTCACCATACTCGCCCAACCGCAACTTTATGCAGCCCATTCGCCGTCCTATAGTACTTGTACCTTCATACCACCCAATGGTCTGAGCTATTGAACGAGCCGAAGACAAGGCCTCGACAGCCCTGTCATACTGGCCCTGGTCGAGGTACACGCCTCCCTTGCATTTCAACGCCCTGGCTAGTCCCAACCGATCGCCCGACCGAGACGCAACTGCAACGGCTTCCTCCAGCGTGGGCAACGCCTCGGAGTGCCGGTATGTCCACCTTTGGAGCTCGCCGATTCTCTCTAAGCATTGTGCTGCGCCGACATCATGGCTGTGCGTACGATAGATTTCCAGGGCTTCGCGCAAGATTGGCAAGGCCTCATCCGCTTGCTCTCGTAAGAGAAGCGAGTCTCCAAGCGTGAGTGACGCATCCGCTATCCCAAGGGGATCGTTGAGATTCCGAAAGTGTTCGAGGGCAGCGGTAGCCTTGGTAACGGCTTTGCCAAAGTCCGAATAACGACGTGCCGCGACAGCTTGCTTTCGGAGAACGCTGGCTATGCCTTTGGTATCCGCCGCTTCCTGATAGAGTTGTAGGGCTTTGTCGAGGTATGTAGAGCTTGTATCGGGGTTTCCTTTCCAGCTCTCAAGGTCGCCTAGATTCTCGAGTAGGGCCGCCGATCGGGTTTGGTGATCGGTATTTCCAGAAGTGGGTATACAGCGAGGCTATTTAAACGAAGGTTAAAGGTCTTAGAGACGAGAAATGGGTGCCGCGAATACTTACTAAATAGGTGACTGTGGTTTGACACATCCTAGCCGTTGGTCGTTGTTGAGGATCACCGTTCCAACATCTCATCATCAAGTCCCAGACCTGGAGGCAATCGCTAAGACGGGACACTCCATCAACCTGAGGAAGAGGGCTTTCAAAGATCTGGCGGATGATAACGTAGTCGGCTGAGGTGTCCCCGTAAGGCAAGTTCCCAGTCATAATCTGCCGGTCGAGAGATGTTACTGTCGTGCGCAATGCGAAAGATGACGGGGCCACGAACCTCCCAAACCAGCCAGGCCCAGGCATATACGTCGCTTGTTGGCGCGCGCTGTGCACCTTCGATCAGTTCGGGACTGCACCAGCGAATCGACCCTTTGTTGCCCGTGGATGTCTCGAGTCTTCCAAAACCACTATCTTCGTGCAGTCTTGCGAGACCGAAGTCGCACAGACGGCCCCTATACTCGGCACTGACTAGGACATTAGCCTGGACAGGGTGATGCATTTAGCGACCGACAAGTCAAGTTTAAGAAAGGTCCTCCTTACCGATTTAATATCGCCATGGCAAACCGGTGGTTCGAGTTCGTGAAGAAATTTCAACGCGTCAATGGTATCGTAGACCTAGGACGAGATGATTAAAGAGCTGAAGTGACGATCGTCATACACCTCGCACCACGCACCAGCGATAGCTTTTCGGGAACTTCGAGGTTGTGCGACTTGACAAAATCACCGACATTCCCATTGGGCTCCCATGGTGAGAGCAACCACGCTTTCGAGTTCTCGAAATCGGCGTAAAAGCCGATGAACTTGGCGATCCCAGGATGCGCCTCGAAGCTGGACCACACCAACATTTCCCTCGTGAACGCCTAGCGAAGGATTACTTCAGCTGCGGGAAGATACAAAAAAAGACGAGCCGGACCCACTCTTTTGACCCTTGGAGTATTGGACATCCTCGTTATCTTGATCTGTTTGACGGCCACAGACTGCGGTGGGCCGTATTGACGCGTGGTCAGCCAAGCTGGGAGATAAGCGGACTGATACAGCTCCCCGCGCCGAACGACACCGAAACCTCCTTCGGGCGAATCCTTGTCACCAAAGAGCACAATTCTTCGATGGTCGACGTGGAACCTTTGGAGTTTCTCGAATTCCTCGTCCTGAGAGGGCAGGGCATATCAGAAAGAGATTTCAAATTGGACTACGTGGGGGCTTACCACTGCTTGTGCGCTGAGGCTCTTCTGTTCCGTAGCTTCCGTCGTGGACATCGCTTTAGACAGTCCAGTTCGAGTCTGGTGGGTGGACGATAGAGAGAAATGAGGGGTGGCTGCACTCAGTGTCTGCAACGGTGGCGAGGTTCGGTCAATGCCCGCCCGGTTTCCCAGGCTACCCCTGAGGCCTGAAAAGCAATGCGTGATATTCACCCCTCAACCTTGTGACATGAGACGTCCACCAAATCTTTCTGCTCGACCTCGGCAAACGATCGCAGGTAGCGAATTCTCGCACCGTCGCATGCGGATGCAAAAGTAGCGGTCGTTGCGATTTCGAGAGTCCAATGAAAGGACTGACTGTAATTCCAGAGATTCTCCTTGCAAGCCTGATCGGCGCTAATTAGTAAGAGACCCAACCCCTTTCTGCTCTGAATCGGTATCTTTCTTGGTGGCGATGCGCAAGTGGTTCGTTCGCGAGCCCCCTCGTGGCCTCGTGAAAGTTTACCATGGACGGGCTGACCTCCTTTCCCTCAGCCGATCGCCACTTTCCCGACCGTCCCAAATCTCCCTTGCAACCAACTTGACCACTACTGCTCCTTATTTGCACTAATAATGTATGCTTCTCGAACGAGGTCGTTCATTGTAACTCGTGCTGTAGTCAAACGAGATAAGATGAGGTCTCGCGTCGACGACGTTTGTGAGAAGGCAATCTGGCCAAGTCTCTCGCGACACTGTTTGACCCGTGAGTCGGTTGTCTTCTCCCACTCTTAAGCTTGCGGGTAAGGTTGCCTAGGTTGAGAAATTATTTTTATTCAGACACCGTGCAGAAATCGTCAGGAGCATCATTGCTGAATAGAAAGAAGAGTCGATGCAGTCCATTTGGGAAGGTCCAGTCCAAATTGAATAGTCCAGACCCTGAATTAGAATAGGCACACTCAGCAAGCCGGCACAACGTCACATCGTATTCGTTTTACCCTCACACTTTCTCTTTGCCGTAGAAGCCGATAAAATAGACGATCGTACCCATCTTTCGAAGCAGGGCCTTGCCCTCGGCTCTTGCCTTCTCGGACACGTGAATAGCCTTGCCGCCGATCTGTTTGCCAACGTTCGACCTCAACTGGGAAAACAAGAGAGTAAAGATAAGCGAGCGGAAGGACTATTAATTGTCGTGATCATTCTCTATCAGTGGTTTGGGTCGACTAGGAGCGAAGTCTACAACATACGGTGGGTTCCCAAATACGCAATATGCAGGGGACGGCGGCGCGGTGCGTTCCAATATTGTTCCCCCAAACGTTAACTCAGCCGACCGAATAGAATGGAAAGCCGCCATAGCGAGCAGCAGACCACAACGCCACACGGAACGTGACCAAGACCATGCGTTGAGCAAGCGGGCCGTCTATTTTGTATTTCCGAACCTTTAGCTAGTGATGGGCGTTCCCAACTACAGTTACCAGTCCCAGTGGCACGACCGCCTACACGCCCAGATACCCGCCACACATAGTTTTTCTTAACTCAAAGACGCAAGCGGAGGTACCCAAGACGTTTAATAGCCTTTAAAACGAACAATAAGCTCTTCGGGGTATATTGTGAACGTTGGATGGCGTTGTGAGGCAGGCGACGACGTACAAAATAACCTGTCCGCTGGCCCAACTTCAGCAAGACGTTGCCAACTTTCGCGGGATTTCATGCAGTTTTATATCAAAAATCACCGCCGCGAACGTATCGGGAGGACGTGCCCTTAGTTCACGAGCAGAGAGGAAAACGCCCAAACAGCGCTACGTCATCCCGCGGCAGGCATACCCTCTGATGACATTCGGCGCGGTACGCGGATATAGTGCTGGAGGTTACTAGGACACCCCGGGAGAATGTGAAACGTGCTTAATAGGTGACCAAGAAGGCTCGATGTATGACGAGGAAGAGACTCGTTGGTTCCTCCAAGTATGCATGGCTACCGTCCGTTCAATCTGAAACCGTTTGGGCAGGCACACATAACCGAGACATAAGAGAGTCGGGTATCTCTCGGTTGCCTCAAAACGTAACTCACCTAGATCAACGAGGCTTTCCGACCGTCGAGTGCCGATGGAAGCGCTGGGGCCGCTGTGCGAAAGTCGGGCGAACCCTTCGGTGATGTTACAGACTATCTTCAAATGAGTTGTTTACAAAACTCTAATAGACCCAGAAATTACATAACCATCCAGCGCCCCGAAACGTGGTGCCCATAATAGTGATATATAAAGACAGGAACTGCAGGTGTGAACTTTCATATCCTATCACTGGCGTCGAAAAACGGTTAGGCTAACGATTAACGGAGCTTACCATCAGAGTAAAGTCGCCATTGAAAAAAAAAAAGCATAAGCCACCAATTTGCTGGCATACGCTGAGGTCTTTTATTCCCGCTCCTTTCGGTACTCCCAATAGTCTTCGACGGCTATACCGTCGGTAAAGGTATTTTGGAGGTTGTCGTGGCGAGGCGCCACTACGACTAGCACCTTAAACAGGTCACACAGGTATATCACACTCAGGTGATCACAGAGACTCGTATACATAAAAAGCAATAGTACATGCAGTATCTTGGGACATGGTCACTTCCGCGCCTGCGTGGAAGGGAGACAGGAGAAGGTAGGTCCTTTCGAACCTTCATAAACGGGACAGAAACAATTACGGTTCTCCCGAGCGGAAAGGAATCGGAAGCTTGACAGTGGCCGTCTGAAGTTGTGGCTGTCGGCGTTGGAGTTTCTTGAGATCACACAAGAGAGGGAACCGACGCTCCCACTAGCCCTTGTGCGAGGATAAAACGCCCCCCGATCCGTCGGGCGATTGAGACTGACTCTTGAAGCAGTTCTTCAGCCTCGCGATATTCGCCGAGCTGCGTCTTGAGATAGTCCATACTGTATAAGTTGGTACCCAATTCTCCCTCCCGTCCAACACTTCGATTGATCGTGATGGCCTCCGAGAAGGCTTCGGCAGCCTTGACAAAATCATACAGCTCTAACTGCGTCCATCCCACCAGTTGGAGTGCGTTTGCCAGCCCCAATCGGTCCCCCGATTGAGAGGCTATTGCCATGGCTTCATCCATTGTGGACAGCACGTCACGCCTCTGGCCCTGAGCCCTCTGGGTGTCGCCTATTCTCTCTAGACATCGTCCTATGCCGACATCGTCTCCATGCGTACGAAAAATGTTGAGGCTCTCCTGCAGCGTTGATAACGCTTTGTCCAATTCGCCCAGCATCGCAACCGAGCTCCCAAGATAAAACGCAGCTTTTGCTATACCAAGAGCATCATCGAGAGTTCTACAGTGTTCGAGGGCGGTGGTAGCAATAGCACGGAGTTTGACATGGTCCTCGATACGCCATGCCGCCTCGGCTTGCTTCAGGAGAACGCTGGCTATGCCCTTGTTATCCGCGTCTTCCTGGTACAGCCGCATAGCCTCATCGAAATGCGCAGAACTACTCTCTTGGTCCCCTTTCCAACTCTCAAGATCGCCGAGGTTCTCCCGCAGCGCAGCCGATCGGGTCTGAGACTCGACACCCGCGGGAGAGGGAGTGCAACGGGGCTGATAAAACAACCTTAGGAAACATATAGGCTGAGAAAAGTTGACAAAGAGACTTACCAGGTACGTGATCGTGGTCTTACACATCCTGGCCATCGGTCGCTCTCCAGGCTCAAATTTCCAACACCTCTCCATCAAGTCCCAAGCCTGAAGGCAGTCGCTGAGACGGGACACCCCTTCAGCATGAGGTAGAGAGCCTTCAAAAATCTTGTAAATAATTGCGTAATCGGCCGAGGTTCCTTCGTATGGCATATCTCCCGTCATAATCTGCAGATCAATGGTTGTTACCATCCAGAATGATTCTAGAATCCAACTGTCCGAACCTCCCAAGCCAGCCATGCCCAAGCGTAGATATCGCTTCTTGGCGCGCGCGGTGCGTCTTTCAGGATTTCCGGACTGCACCAGCGAATGGACCCTTTCATGCCCGTTGACGTTTCCAGTCTTCCAAATCCGCTATCCTCATGCAGTCGTGCGAGGCCAAAGTCGCATAGACGGGCCTTATACTCGGCGCTGACCAGAACATTCGCCTTGGGAGGGTGATGTCTTCAGCGACGGAAGGATACCCGTTCGAGAACCTATGGCTTACGGCTTTGATGTCCCCATGGCAGACCGGCGGGTTCAATTAATGAAGAAAATTCAATGCGTCGATAGTGTCGTACACCTAAGCAGGTGCGGTTAGCTCACTGAAAGAACGACTGATGCTTTCGGTGCGACACACCAGCGATAGCTTCTCTGGAACTTCCAGGCTGTGCGCTTTAATGAACTCAGTAACATTCCCATTGGGCTCCCACGGCGAGAGCAGCCATGCTTCCGAGCGCTTGAAGTCCGCGTGAAATCCGAGGAACTTGGCGATCCCAGGATGCGCCTCGAAACGAGACCACACTACCATCTCCCTCGTGAACGCCTGACAGGGATCGACTTCAGCTACCTCGAAGTATCAGCAAGTGCCAGACTCACTCGTTTCACTCTCTCTAAGTTTGAAACCGCCGATATCTTGATCTGTTTGACGGCCACTAACTGCGGTGGACCATATTGCCGTGAACTGAGCCAAACGGGGAGATAGGCGGAGCGATGCAGCTCGGCCCGTCGGACGATACCAAAACCCCCTTCCATCCCCTTCTTATCGTCGACTAGCACAATTCTTCGACGCTCAACGAAAAATGTCTGCTCAAGCTTTCTGTACTCCTCGTCCTGGAAGCGATGCGCATATCAACGGATAGATTCTAAATTGGACCGGAACGCCGCTTACCACTGCTTGGGTACCGCCAGCCCTCTGTTCCGTGCTTCCGGTCGTAGACATTCCTGTTGACAATAGCGTTCACGATGTAGAGCTGGAAGATGGAGAGAAGTGAAGGTGATTGTAGTGTGATGAGTAACTCGGCGAGCGTCACGTTCTCAAGGTCGCCGGGCGCTTCCACCTTCCCAACGATGCCCGGTTTCCCAGGCTCCCCTTTTGGGGAGATTTTATGTTTCTTCGATCCTTGGTAACGTCAACCTCATCCATCGCGTATTTACGAGACTTCAGGAAGCTGCTTCGTTCAGCGCCAACGAATAGCCGACGAGCCGCAAATGGTAAAGGTTGGGCTTGCTATTTGTGCAAGCGGCATTACCAACGTTTTGAGATCGTGGAAGGAACTCGACCCCTGAACGACTTTGACGAGCGAAATCAGTTGGAAGCGAGCGAGGAAGTAGTTTTTTAATGCGAAATATCAGTATGACACGTGTATTACACTGGAATTTTCTTTCCCTGATTCCTATCATTGTGATACTCCAGAGCGAGCCTTGTACAAGTCCGGCAATGCAGCAATTCGACGGGCGCGTAAGAGAGTCGAGCAATTTCTTCTCTCAATTAGCACTCTTTTTATTACTTAATCATTTCTATAGAGAGAAGCGACTTAATTTCTCAGCCGTGTGGTGGGAAGTACTCGGCCAAACGTTCATCCACTAGCACCCTCCCAGACAGCCCAGCTCATTGCCGCAGTTGCTCTCTTGATTAATAATATTGACCCCAGTATATATTGTCCACTTGTGGCCCAACGCAGATAGTGCCTTTATTTCATCTGCAGGACAGGGTACCCGAGTCCGAAAGAGTGCCCTCCAACCCGAGTGCAGAAGGGAGCACCTCCGTACTCAAGATGATGACATAACTAAGCCAAAATGGGGGATAAAGACATATAAGGGGCAGCTAAAACGAGAGAAGATTCGCCTTTTGCGACGCTGGCTGACGTGACGTCATTGCTTCCGTGTCTAACCTCAGCCTGCAGTATCTGATTTCCAACTTCACTCTGAAATTTGCCTCCCTTGGTCTCTTAGGTCTCTCAAAGTTCAACTCTTTATGGCTGGGGCCATCACTCTGTGACCTCACAGAGGCCATACCTGGCTCTTGACTATCGGTTCTTCAGGGCGAAGGCGCCTCTCTGTTCTTACGCGCACAGACGTGGAGCAAGCCAAAGAGAGATTCGCCCACTCCTAGATCTCAGTGGCAATCGCGAGATGTACCTTTCTCCTGAATGAAAAATAAATAAGACACCACAATGGTCGATGTGATCTCATTTGGACGAGGCTGAATGCCTAGACCCTGAATTGGAGACAAGGACGCTTCGTTCATTTTGTCCGCTCCCGCCGCGCCACAGCCCATTCAGTTTACCTCACTTGTTCCTGTCGCAGGCACAGGAAAATCAGTAGAGAGTGTGTGAGATGGAAGGCCTCTTCAGCCCGCGGCAATCACCCCAAAACAGAGGGTCCGCACGGCGGGCGGCCTCGGCTCTTCTCGGCTTGTGCACCTCCACCCGAGCCTTGAGAAATGACCTCAATAGTGGATGAAAGAAAGTGAAGAGAAAGGGATTAAATAAATATATCCGACAGGTATCTTCATATCATCGCTGAATGACGCCGCTGCTTCGGAATTCAATATCCACCTCATGTCCCTGCTTCACAGATAGGTTGCCTGTCCGCCTACGCGGTAACTCGAAGAAAAACTCTCCGTAATTGGGAGCCGTCGCACTTTGATCCATTACACAACTGTGATCCATCGTACTTAGGAACAAAGTTCTGTGATTTGAAGGCGTGTCTCTCCTCGGTTCCCTCTGAGTTTCGCATAACCTTGTTTTCCCCGATACCTTGTTCTGCTCGCCTCCCTTTTTTGGTTATAACCACTAACTTTAAGAAATTATTCTCGCCAAGGCTCACACAGGGAGCGTCAAGGAGGCCAGAATGGAAAGGAAAAGAGAAGCGGGAGATGGTTTTCTTCATGATCGCCCGTTGTACATCCAGCTATTTCGGGGTGCACTTCTACTAGACAGGTCTCGAGTATTTGGCGCATATCAGATTCGCGTGAGTATATTAGACATTACGGGACCCATCTATAAGCTGTATTAATGCGCGTGATGTCTTCAAGGTTCACCTGTCGAAAGGAGCAAAACGCCGCCCCTGGGAGGTGTAGCAGACAACCATACCGTTCCCTGAGTACAACAGCATTCAACTAGTGGATCGTATCTTTTACAATCTCTGGCCGCTAGCGTAGTGATGGACTTGTCACCTGAGGTTACTAGCCTCATCGAACTCTTGGAAATGATCACCGATGCACTGAGAACCGCCACGGATTGTCTTTTGGCAGGAAGTGTAGAGGACGCAAATATGCCCAGTGCATTCCGTACCGAGCTAAACTTTAAGACTACAAGCCCACCATTTGTGAGAGGGCTATTGCGAGCTATGAATCCTTGAACAGAACCGCGAGGCTGATGAGGACGTACAAGATCGTCCGTCTCTTAGCCCAGCTCAGTCATATCTTGCCAACGCTCCGCGGTTTCACCGCAATGCATATCTCCAAATGGTCATTATGTGAGCAGTTAAATGACGTACTCTGACCTTGCGAGGAAAAGTAAAGAAGTGACGAAAACGCTTTATCCTCGCTCATTCCTTCGGGTGCAGGCATGGCGGCAAGGATGCATGATCCAAAGGAAGGAATTCCGCATTCCGTCGTCGGTTTTCCGAACCTACAATCACGGTAAAGTGGACACATAGAGAACAGTATGAGCTCACAACCTGTTCCTAATCTCATTGTCGCTGCTTGCGGGTTCGAGGACCAGACCTTTAGCGGACTTAGCTGGAGTTGTCGCGGAGAGGCACTCACTGTGATGACAAGCACCTTTGGCAGCTCACACGTATAGACTATATATCTTCGAGCAATTTCAGAGGCACGTATACATTTAAAAAAACAAATGCTACATGCGATGTAACCGGACATGAAGGTTTCTGCGCTCGTGTGGACGTGCATGGGAGGAAAGGATTGGTCGCTAGGAAACTCCAAGGTCAAAATACGAAGGATTAAGTTCTCCGGAGTTGGAGCAAATCGAAAGCTTGAGATTGGCCGTCCTAAGCTGTGGCTGTCGTCGCTGGAGTTTCTTGAGATCGCACAACAGAGGGACCCGACGCTCCCACCCCATGACTGCCTTCGGAATGGCACACAGTTGCGCGCCTTCCTCGGGCCAAGAGTACCCGTACTCTCTACAAGTCGCAATGGCAGCTTCGAAATACAATGCCGCCTCGCCGTACCGTTGCGCCTTCACCAAGATCTTCCCCTTCTCTATCATGTGACCCGCCACCGTCCCATGCTCTTCCTGGCTACGCTTCACGGCGATGATGTGATCGTGCCAAAAGAGCGCCCCATTCCAATCACCTTGGCTGCTTCTCAATTCCGCAAGAGTAGAAGCGACAACCACCGAGTTCTGTAGTTGTGACAATTCTTGAAACAGTCGGCACGCTTCCTCCAATGCGGAAGCTGCTTCGTCGAGTTTTGATTGTTCTTGGAAGCATGCTCCCTGACGGCTGAGCCCCCATACTAGCTCCCATCGATCTCTACATTGTCGAGCGATTGAAACCGAATCTTCGAAGAGTGCTTCAGCTTCCTGATAATCGCCCAACCGCATCTTGATGGGCCCATGCGCTGCCCAATACTACTCAAACCATTATACCACCCAATGTTCTGAGCGATAGGACGAGCCTTCAAGAAGGCCTCGAAAGCCCTGTCTAAATCACCCCGCGTTTGGTGCACAACTCCCATACATCTGAGCACCCTGGCTACTCCCAATCGATCGCCCGACCGAGACGCAACCGCTACGGCTTCCTCCAGCGTCGACAATGCTTCTTGCTGGGATGCCCACCTTTGGAGTTCGCCGATCCTCTCTAAGCATTGTACTACGCCAGCATCATTACCGTGCGTACGATACAGCTCAAGGGCTTCGCGCAGGACTGGCAGGGCCTCATCCTCCTGGTCTCCCATGTAAAGCGAGTCTCCAAGCGTGAGCGATGCATCCGCTATCCCAAGGGGATCGTTGAAATTCCGAAAGTGTTCGAGGGCAGCGGCAGCCTTGGCAATGGCTCTGTCAAATTCCGAGTAACGATGTGCCGCGACGGCTTGCTTTCGGAGAACCCTGGCGATTCCCATGATATTTCCTTCTCCCTGATAGAGTCGCAGGGCCTCGTCGAGGTATGCAGAGCTCATTTCAGGGTTTCCTTTCCAAGTTTCGAGATCGCCAAGACTCTCTAACAGCGCAGCCGATCTGGTTTGTTGATCGACATTCGAAGGGGCGGGACTGCAGCGAGGCTGTTAATGAGAGAGTTAGGACCGTTATAGACAAGAATAGGATGCCGAGGATGCTTACCAGATAGGCGACTGTGGTTTTACACATACTAGCCGTTGGTCGTTCTCCTGGTTTAACGTTCCAACACCTTGTCATCAAGTCCCAGACCTGAAGACAATCGCTAAGTCGGGCGGCTCCATCAACTTGCGGAAGAGGACTTTCAAAGATCTTGAGGATAATAGCGTAGTCGTTAGAGGTTCCGTCATAAGGCAAATCCCCCGTCATAATCTGTAACTCGATGTACGTTACCATCGGGCACAAACACAGAGAAAGTGAAGGATGCTGACCTCCCAAACTAACCAGGCCCAGGCATACACGTCGCTAGTCGGCGCGCGGGGTGCGCCTTCGATGATCTCGGGACTATTCCATCAAACGGACCCCTTGGAGCCTGTTGACGTCTCTAATCTCTTGAAACCGCTATGCTCGTGGAGTAGTGCGAGGCCAAAGT
>WSUI01000311.1:0-35269 GCA_019633595.1 Tulasnella sp. UAMH 9824
TGATACAAGTCTATTCATGCTTGCAGTGGGGCTTAGATTATCCTCGGTAGCAGCTTTAGCAAGGCGCGAAACTCACGATTTCGGGAACCCCGCTCTTCTGGACATTCTGAAAAGCCTCTCTGGAAAATTATCCTTGGACCGGGGTGCTTCGACTTTTTACGAATGCTACCCCCTTGCTCGGGTACGGAAATGAGAATTTAGCGCATAGTGTAACTACTTTACTTCTTGCAACGAGGTTGTTTTCATAGTCTGCTAAAACTTGTCGGGTTTGCCCGCGCACAACGCAGGGCAGCCGTATACGGAGTGAAGATTGGGTACCGATTCCGCCATTGCAAAGCTGGCGCGCACTGAGCTTACTCTGCCCGTAATGTACACTCGTATCTTGGTACCCAGCAATCTTTACCTCAGGCTCGTTGGGCGAGCTCCCAGTCGGAGGTACATGACTATCTAGATAAGTCCTTCAATTTCCTCATTTTGGCTTATAATGACGGCATCCAGCCCAAAGAGTGACCTGAAAACAACCGAACAGATGACGCCCCAAGTCATACGAATAGTCGGAAGAGAAATAATGAGGCGCGTCGTTGGAGGTCGGTTCTTACGGCTCCTAAGTTCCTGTAAGTCGGAATAGCGGGGGAAAGGACCCAGCAAGGGCTTGAACCGAGTGTACGTTCGGCGATTCGAACGCAGGACTCGACTAGCCAACCCAAAATAAATTTAAATATGTTTTGGATGCTCTCCCCACCCCTAATCAATGCAACGTATCAAAACAAACAAAGTCTTTGTGGTGGTTGTTGTTCCGTTGGTTGCATTCGAGCGAGGCTGCTCCGGCGCCAGTGAACTCAATTTAACGTTCGAATCCGCTTGAACCTGCAAAGAAACGCACTTTTCGAATGATAAGACTCGGGTCGCTTCATGTGATGCACCACAAAAGAAAACAACCACGAAAACGACCATTGTCTCGTAAAGGGGGAAGGGCAACAGAAAAGATGTGAAGCCGAGGGCGGCCACGTCCGGATAGATAGCTGCTACTAGTTAGACAGTTGCAATTGACAAAACGAGTTCAGAAGCAATTCATAGAACGAGCCGAACTTATAAAGAACAGTAATAGGTACATTGTCTAACTAATTGGGGCCATCTAGCCGGACGTGGCCACCCTCGACCCCACGTCCTTTGCTCTCGACCCCCCTGGTCGTCTCCGTGTTTGTTTTCTTTCGTGGTGCATCACATGACGCGACCCGACTCTTATCATTCGAAAAGTGAAGTTGTTTACAGGTTCAATCGGAGTTTCGAACGGATCGTGGAGGGTGAATTGGGGCCCAGTGCTGAACGTCGTGTGGGTGGGTTTGATGCCGATCCAACCGTACGTAACCAGCTTAGATCTGGCAGACCATACCTCAACCACCACGAATCCGTTAGCACCCAGCCCTTCTTATCATATGCTTCGTTTCGTTTGACTTCACTGTCTCGCCTGTTGTTCCTCCACCATGTCTTTCGGCTCCCTTCCGGATGACATCCTCATTGAACTCTTCACCTACCTGAGCTTCCATTCAATCATTGCGCTGAGACAAGTACGTCTTATCGTCCATCGATATTCCGCTTAGCTGAGTTGTTTCCTTTTGATAATAGACATGCCGCCGGTGCTGTATCATATCGAAAACAAAGGCGATTTGGCTTCACTTCTTTCGCTGCGTCACCAGCGATCCTACAGGCAGAGGAGATACGTTCCATGATACTCCATCCTCCCGCTCTAGCGAAGATCTCGAAAACTCCATCACAAGGATGGTACGCTTCGAGACCAACTGGAACAACGCTCACGTGCAACAAATACGTTACTTCATGCCACCAGACGGTTACGTGGACACCCTCGTACCAGGGGGTAGGTGGTTCCTCGGCTCTGTTGACGAAGGGGCCGGAACGTTGTTATATTATGACCTCGATAGCCGCTCTCCGGAGATAAATGGTCGAGTGCTAATTGATTATTATCCAGAACATTGGCAGGCCTGGGCGATGGATCTGGCCTGCATTGACCCAACCGCTGCCCACCTG
Organism: Tulasnella sp. UAMH 9824; assembly: GCA_019633595.1. Lineage (NCBI taxonomy): Eukaryota > Fungi > Basidiomycota > Agaricomycetes > Cantharellales > Tulasnellaceae > Tulasnella > Tulasnella sp. UAMH 9824. The sequence continues at coordinate 2,047 of WSUI01000311.1, forward strand.
CAATTCGACCTAGCTCTCGAATTGACGACGCACAGTAAGATGGGTACTTGGAGGGAGTGTGACCCCAATAACATCTGCTTCTTTCAGATCCATTCTCGTCAGAGGCTGCTACAACTCGAAAGATCACGATATGGAGAGTCAAAGTTGACGAGAATGATGAACTCGTCGCCGAGCTTACGTGCTCATTTGACGTATTTCGCACAAGTGCTTTCGGTTCTCCCATCTCGCTGCAAGGGGAGTCCCTATTAAGGGCTTCACGAGGCCCCTCTGGCATTCCAGTGTATATCGTGCACCGGTGGAAAGGGTTGGGAGACAAGACCGTCTCTCACTCTCTCCTTCTTACCCAGGCCAGATACGTCGTGAGTGCCATTCGATTCGTCGCTGGACGCTCTTTTCAAAGATACTCTAGCCCGAAAAGGGCGTCAGGTTACTTCCTGATGGCCGTATCATCAGTATCTTCCTCGACCGCCTCGAGCTTCACGGACCACCCGACGTACCATGGGAAGAAGGTACCTCCATTGGCCGAAACATGGTTCGAGCTCCTCCTCAATGGGTCTTCAAGTACAAGACACCCATTAACAATCTTCAGTTTAGCGTCTCTCGTCCGATGTACTATCCGAAGTCGAATTCGGTGGTCTTTTCCATTCATAACGCGGAGTCCCTGTTTGCCTTTCGGATCATCACCGACAACGAGTCATCTCCTGAAGTAACGACGACGCTTTTCAGGCATTTGGAGGATAGGGAATATATCGGCCTAGACACTTCACACGCGGTCCGGAACAAGCCAGGAAGGGAGGAGGCTGTTTTGATGTCGTTCTCCCAGTCGCCTCAGCTGTCAGAACTCCTATCGTTTGCCGGAATCATAAACAAAACATCAGACGCAGGACTGCAAAGCCATATCGTGGTCACGGAGGCCCTACTACGGGTACCGCACGCATCGTCCGGCGGTAGTTGGCGGGTGGACGAGCAGTCAGGGCCTGTTTTGTGCTCGCTAGGGCAGAGACCGGTCCGGCCTAAGTGTGCTGTATTGTATTTCTAAGCAATTAGGTATCAACCTCCATCTCTGTTCTCCCCTCCTGCTCTTCGCATAGACCTAGTTGTGCCATTGTAACCTCTGGCTCTATACAAATCTATCAATAATCCCGAAAACGGTCATGTTGACTAAGGAAATATCTTGGCATTAAGGTTTCTAGACCTTTGCAAATCTCATCCCCTCGCTCGAGTATGGAAACGGGAACACAGCGCATTATCGTAGTGTAACTGCTTTGCGTCTTTGTAACGGAGTTGTTTCGAAAATTCGACATCCGCTAGCACCCCCACCGCTTCGTCTGCAAGGCAGCAACGAACTGAGCAATGATTGAATGCCGACGTAATTGCAAAGGCACGCACTGCGCCTCCTGGATTAATCTTCACGCAGTCTGGGTTCCCATATGAATAAACGGCAATCTCTACAAACTTCGGACCCGTCGTCCGCGTTTCCGGTCAGACGTCCGTATCAGACCGCCTAAGGACATCCTTGATGTTTCCTCATCGGTATTGGGTCGCTGATCAGGCGTAAAATATTATCATATGGGGAATAATACGGACGACATAATCGATCAGAAGTCCATTACAATCGAGAAGCAAGACCTGGCAGTGAAGATAATTCTCATTACGCCGATCGCAACACTCATAGATGTCCCTTCCTCTGCTCTTCGATCCAATCCCAGAGCTTCGGTCCAATCTCAGAGTCTAATGCGCCTTTGGGGATTTTGCCTACTCGAGCCCATGGAATGAAGTAACCTCCATTCGTGTCGATCATCTCCGGCGAAGTTCCTACCCAGAGTTGGGTGAGGGCGCCGAATTCGACAGGAGATAGCATCCAGCCCTAAATACCGATTAAAAGTGAGCGGAGAGGGAATCGCATGAATGAATTCGGAAGGCGTACGAAGAGTCGGAGAAGAAGTGACGGAGCGTGTCTTTGAAGGTCGGTTTTCACAGTTCCTACGTTCCGAGGCGTCAGAACAGCGGAAACACCGGTGAATTTTCGCAGAATCACTGACCTGGCATGAGTGAATGCGATATAATTCCTTGGCTACCATATCGCTTGGCGAGCTCGTTGGAAAAAACAACGTTCCCCTGAGCATCGAAGAGAACCCCAATCACCTTAGGGATCATCTATAGCCTGAAACTTGAATACAATCTCTACTTACCAGTTTGCTTTGGCTATACAGGTTCCACCTCCCCATTTTCCGGCGCTTTGGACCGTCTCGAAGGGTATCAAAGTCAATCTTGTTGATCATGGCGGCGGCATTAGATGATGTATTGACCACTCGAGCCTTTCTGTCGGAGCTTGATTTGGCTCCCTCAAGGAGAGCAGGAAGGAGACACAACGTGAAGTGAGAGTGACCCAACACATTGGTACCGAATTGGAGGTCATATCCATCTACGCGACGGAACAATATCGTCAATGGCTCGCAACGCGGTAACGTGAATAATGGGAGGGTGCGTACCAGATGTGAGTTGGTCGAGCGGTGGAATCATAACACCTCTACAGTAAGTGCCACAATTGTATGTGGATGTGTAAATAGGGAACCATTAATGGAAATGTGATAACTTACCCGTTATTGAAGAGAAGGTGCAGAGAAGATTCTTTGCTGTAGGAGTAATGAAATAGGAGATGCGGTGAACAACCACGATTCGGTGGAGGCACAACTTGTTGTTAACTTGATACAGACCTCATGAACTCGTTGGCCGATTTAGTAACCGAGTCCAGATTGGCAAGGTCCAGCTGAAGGAATAGAGGGTCTTTTCCGGTTATTCTCTTGAGCTGTCAGCCCGGAAATGTCATTCGATCGAAGCAGTTAGTTATTGGACTTCTGAGTACGAGCGGATGCCTTTACTAACCTCAGCAATGGCAGCTTCTGCTTTTGCCTTGGAACGAGCTGCCATATACACTTTGGCATTCTTCGATAGCAGAACCTAGACAACCAGCTTATTCTCAGACGCCATCAAACTTAAGACGCGAAGATGCAAGTTCACTTGAATTGTCTGCTTGCCGATTCCAGTGTTTCCGCCTAATATAATCCAGCATAGGGATTAAGCTACGTTCGGAAAGCCAAGGAGGCAAGGCCAGCCGCCACGCACCAGTGACAATGACCACTTTACCGGACAAGTCGGGTATATCACGTTCGGGGTTAAATTTGGGCTTCGGTGGGAAGAATTCGGAGAGCATGCTGGCCATTGTTGATATTGGTTGATTTAGAAGCGACGACCGGTTGGACGTTAGGCAGGCTGGAGGCACGGCTGGAAGAGTTCTGAGACGATGAGTCCTCATTGTACACAAAAGTCTGGCTAAATATACGCAGTCATAGCTGTCATAGAAGTTTAACTGCCTCCAGGACGGGAAGGCCGAGCTAGTAGCGTACGCAAGCTGCCGGCTGGATACTCGTATCTTTTCGCTGCGCATCCCCTTCAGATCTAGCATTACGTGGCCTACAAGACGTAATCACTGTCTCCAATAGGCCAAATACTCGCAGAAAGGGCGAGCTCAGGGTTAAATCAGTCTTCCATACGCAGAATAGAGACAACTTCGGGGGCGGGGTAGGTCAGACCTCCACCTCCTCCACTTTTCCTTGGGCTTGGCAAAGCTTGTTCAAGTGGCAAACTGCGGCGGCGGCGCCCTGCCAAGGGCAGCCTGGACGGTGTAGACGAAATTGATCCCCCGATTGCGGCCGCCGTGGGGGTATGATATTTTTAGACGCTCCATCGAGAAAGCGCTCAGCCACCCTTTGTATTGCCCCCCAACCACAGGGCAGCAACGGAAATCAGTCCTAAATGCTTGCCCGTTTATTTGTCGATGGCAAGTGGCGGAAGTGACAATGGTCGCGGGAGCAGTACAAAAGCCCGCTTAGCACTGGCACATAAAGTTGCTCTGATACAAGTCTGTTCATTCTTGCGGTGAGGCTAAAATTATTCTCAGTGGCAACTTGACCAAACCACCAAAATCACGATTCCAGGAGCTCTGCTTAGACCGGGCACCTCGGAAACGGTCATGTGTTAACTAAGGAAATATCTTGGCATTAAGGTTTCTAAACCTTTTGCAAATCCCATCTCCTCGCCCGAGTACGGAAACGGGAACACGGCGCATTGTGTAACTGCTTTGCTTCTTTGCAACGGGGTTGTTCCGAAAATTCGATATCCGTTAGCACCCCACCGCTCGGTCTGAGCTCAGTGCGAGGCAGCAACGGACCGAGCGAAGATTGGATCCCGACGGTCGTTGCAACGGCACGCACTGCGCCTCCTGGATTATTCTTCACGCAGTCTGGGTTCCCATCTGGATACACGGCAATCTCTACGAACGTCGCCGGACCCGTCGTCCGCGTTTCCAGTCAGATGTATGTATCAGACGGCCTAAGGACATCCTTGGTGTTTATTGGGATTAAGTCGCTGATTAGGCGTAAAATATTATCATATGGGGAATATTACGGACGACATAATCGATCAGAAGTCCATTACAATCGAGAAGCAAGACATGGCAGTGAAGATAATTACGCTGATCACAACACTCATAGATGTCCTTTCCTCTGCTCTTCGATCCAATTCCAGAGCTTCGGTCCAACCTCAGAATCTAATGCGCCTTTGGGCATTTTGCCTACTCGAGCCCATGGAATGAAGTAACCTCCGTTCGGGTCGACCGCCTCAGGCGAAGTTCCTGCCCAGAGTTGGGTGAGGGCCCCGAGTTCAACAGGATGTAGCGTCCAGCCCTGAATATCGATTAAAAGTGAGCTGAGAGGGAATCGCAGGAATGAATTCGGAAGACGTACCAAGAGTCCGAGAAGAAGTGATGGAGCGTGTCTTTGAAGGTCGGTTTTCACGGCTCCTACGTTCCGAGGCGTCAGAACAGCGGAAACACCTTCGCAGAATCACTGACCTGGCATGAGTGAATGCGATATAATTCCTTGGCTACCATATCGCTTGGCGAGCTCGTTGGAAAAAACAATGTTCCCCTGAGCATCGAAGAGAACCCCAATCATCTTAGGGATCCTCTATAGCCAGAAACTTGAATAAAACCTCTACTTACCAGCTTGCTTTGGCCATAGAGGTTCCACCTGCTCATTTTCCGACGCTTTGGGCCGTCTCGAAGGGTATCAAAGTCAATCTTGTTAATCATGGCGGCGGCGTCGGACGATGTATTGACCACTCGAGCCTTTCCGTCGGAGCTCGATTTGGCTCCCTCAAGGAGAGCAGGGAGGAGACACAACGTGAAGTGAGCGTGACCCAAGGCATTGGTACCGAATTGAAGGTCGTATCCATCTACGTGGCAGAAGAATACCGTCAATGGCTCGCATCGCGGTGACATTTCTCCCAGCGCCTTGCAGTGGAGGCTGCGTACCGGATGTGAGTTGGTCAAGCGGTGGGATCATAACACCTCTGCAGTAAACGCCATAAGTTATGTGCACGTGTAAATAGAGAATCATGAATTGGGATGTGATAACTTACCCGTTATTGAAGAGGAGGTGCAGGGCAGATTCTTTGCTGCAGGAGTGATGAAGCAGGAGATACGGTAAACAACCATGATTCCGTGTAGACAAAACTTGTTGTTAACTCAATACAGACCTCATAAACTCGTTGGCTGATTTGGTAATCGAGTCCAGGTTGGCAAGGTCCAGCTGGAGGAATAGAGCGTCCCTTCCGGTTATACTCTTGAGCTTTTAGCCCCGAAATGTCACCAAAAGTGATTCGATCGAAGCAGTTAGTTATTGGACTTTTGAAGGGCGAGCGGATACCCTTACTAACCTCAGCAATGGCAGCTTCTGCTTTTGCCTTGGAACGAGCTGCCATATACACTTTGGCATTCTTCGATAGCAGAACCTAGACAACCAGCTTATTCTCAGACGCCATCAAACTTAAGACGCGAAGATGCAAGTTCACTTGAACTGTCTGCTTGCCGATTCCAGTGTTTCCGCCTAATATAATCCAGGATAGGGATTAACTTACGCTCGGAAAGCCAAGGAGGCAAGGCCAGCCGCCACGCACCAGTGACAATGACCACTTTACCGGACAAGTCGGGTATATCACGTTCAGGATTAAATTTGGGCTTCGGTGGGAAGAGGGTGCTGGTCATTGTTGATGTTGATTGATTTAGAAGCGACAACTGGAGGAACGGCTAAGAGAGTTGTGAGACGATGAGTCCTCCTGGTATCCAGAGATCTGCCTAAATATACGCAGTCATACCTCTCACAGAAGTTTAACTGCATCCAGGACTGGGAAGGTCGAGCTAGTAGCGTACGCAAGCTACCGGCTTGATCCCCGAATCTTTTCGCTGCGCATCCGCTTCCGATCTAGCATTACGTGGCCTACAAGACGTAATACCGGTCCCTGACAGGCCAAAGACTCGCAGAACGAGCGAACTTGGGGCCAAATCTAGTCTCCCATAGGCAGACTAGAGACAAGTTGGGGGGGGGCGGAGGCCGGACCTCCACCTCCTCCACTTTTCTTGGGCTTGCCAATGTTTGCTCAAGTGGCAAAACCGCTGCGGGACCTACCCTGCCAAGGGCAGCCTCAACAGTGCTGACGAAATTGATCCCCTGAGAACCAGATTGCGGCCGCCGTGAGGGTATGATACTCCCAGAGAAAGCGGTTAGCTATCATTTGTATTGCCTCCCAACTCCAGGACAGCATTAATGGAAATCAGTCCTAAATGCTTGCCCGTTTAGCTGTCGATGGCAAGTGGCGGAAGTGACAATGCCTCCTCGGACAGAGTCCCTGCACAGATGTCCCCAACCTGAGATCGCAGCATAGTCCTCCACATAACACCTTGTGATCTCCGTCGGTTGGTTAGGCGTTCGGATATCCGGATTTTGTCGGTCCTTACTCACCCCTAGGACCGGCGGTCGCAATATGAATATAGTCTACAACGCATGCCGGATTTGCCCAGGCTAAAAACAGAGGGTTAAACATTTTGAGGGAGTATCGAGTGATCAGTTTACACCCGTAGAGGGAAATAAACAAGTGGCTACCACGATGACTGTACAGTATTTTATTCTCCAATGCCTCGGATGCGTCGCTTTCTATATACCGTTACATCCCACACTGGCTATTGCTGCACAGGCGGATCAACACGCCGGTGGTCGACACTTCGGTTGTCACACAAACCGTGGGACGCGGATGTGTCTTGAATTCCTCGGGCTTGCCGAGCGGTCCAACATGCAGTGCTCCACATCCCAACCTCTATAGTCTGCGAGACATTCTCACTGCCTAAACTTTTATCCGTGACTTCTCGTTCAGCTTTGTTATATCACTCAACTGCTTTCGCTATGTCGTTCACCTCCCTTCCGGATGACATCCTACTCGAGGTCTTTACCAGTCTGCCCTTTCATTCAATTATTGCTCTGAGACAAGTAAGTGGGCAGCAAGCACGTTGTATGTCGATCCTTTCGCTCAGATAAGCTTATTAATCGTTTGTCATAGACATGTCGGCGGTGTTTTCTCATCTCAAAAATGACGGCGGTCTGGCTTGACTCGTTCAACTGGCTCACCAAGGATTCAAAGGATTGGAGAGCCTTGTTGGATGAATTTCCAACTTCGGGCCGTAACAAAGATATCGAAAACTTGGTCACAAAAATGGTGCACTTCGAGGCCAATTGGAACAACGGTCATCCACAGCATCTATGTTTCTTCAGGCCTGCCCCTGGTCTCGTATCAACCCTCGTTCCTGGTGGCCGGTGGTTTTTGTATTCTGTCGGCTGTGATGAGGCGATAATCTCATATTGCGACCTCGACAGCTGCGTGCCGCAGATACCGAGTCGAGTTCTGATCGAGCGTTCAGAAAGACGAGGGATCTGGGCCTTGGATCTCGCAGTTGATGGACGTGCTGCATCGCTGGAGTTTGATCTGGCCGTCGAGTTGGCAGCGAAAGGCAAGAACAGATTCTGGGGGGGAATGATACTGTACAGTGACACTTCCGGCTTTACAGAACAATTTTATAGAGAAACATCCAAACCTCGAAAGATCATGATATGGAGAGTTAGAGTAAATGACGGTCACGAACTCGATGCAGAGCTAGTCTGCTCATTCAATGTGTTTCGTCGAAGCCATCACTCTTTCCCTATCTCATTATGGGGGGATTTCTTGTTGAGAGCTTCATACGGGCCCTTTGGCGTACCTGTATATACAGTTCACCGGTGGAGAGGCTTGGGAGACCGCCATGTTTCCCATTCGCTCCTACTTCCAGCTACCGAGGAGATTGTAAGTACTCTTCCAATTTGTCAACCGACGTATTCTGAACAGTTGGCCTTTAGCCCGAACCGGGTGTCAGGTTACTCCCTGATGGACGCATAATTAGTATCTTTCACGACAGGATTGAGCTTCACGCTCCTCCGAAGGAATCCTGGGACGAAGGTCCCTCAATCCCCCTACACAGTCCTCGAGTGCCCGCCCAGTGGGTGTTCAATTACAAAGCACCTATTTATCGGCATCATCACTGCGTCTCGCGCCTCATGTACTACCCGAAGTTCAGCTCGGTGACCTTCTCTGTTCACAATGGCGAGTCGCTCTTTTCTTTGTGGATACCCATCAACCATGGTTCATTGCCGGAAGTCACGACAACTTTCTGTGGCCAAATGGAAGAAAGAGAGTATATTGGACTAGGCACTTCGCACGCGATCCGAAACAAACCGGGTTCTAATGAGGCAGTCTTCATGACGTTCTTCCAGTGCCCCCAACTGTGGGCTCTTCGCTCGTTTGCCGGTATCACGAATCAACTACCAAGTGCAGGATCGCAGAAACGTCTTCCTGTCATAGAAAGGTTGTTCAAAGCTCCACATCCATCGGGAGGTGGTGCTTGGGAGGTGGACGAACAATCGGGACGTGTTGTATGTGCTCTGAGAGTAAAACGGGAGCAGTTTGCGGTCATGTATTTTTGATTTATCATGGGAACTAGGTCAACTTCAATCTATATCTTTTGTGTTTTCGTTCTTTGCTGCAGGCTCTCATCCAGCCATTTGATCGATGATAACCTCCCTGTCCAGGCAAGTCTAATGATAATGGTCTCAGTGCCCTTGTCAATCCAGAAAGGAGTAAAGAGAACTCACCCAATGTATTAGCATGTCCAATAACACTCTTAGAGCCTCTGTTGTTGCACTTTTGGCGGCTGTAGAAGCCTCAGGCTCCAATCCCATGACTGGAACGACGTGGGATTCCGTTTTGATACACGTCCAATCGTCACTTCCATCGGCTGATGGTTCATGTTTGAGGATAGCGAAGATCCACTCGAAGCCATCGGTCAATATAAATGGAACCGCTCTGATAGAAGGAGGTTAGGATTACTGGTCTTGCGGCCGTTGAAGGAACTCACAGCGGCGTCATGCCTTTTGGGTTTGACCTCAAACCCCTAGAGATATAATGAATCAGCATTGGACGCAAAATTGTGATGGCAGTGCACAACATACGCGACGAATGCCTCAGCGATGACCTGTGGAAGGCAGTCTACCAATTTCTCATCCCCGGTCTTCATTTTCTTAGCTTCGACCAGACTTAGTTTGATCCGACTTCCCCTTACGCCGCTTTCAAATGTAGCTCCTTCGGCTTCTAACTTGGAAAGTCCCTTTAACTTCTCTAAGAAAAAGTAGGGACCAATTCAGAAGGCCCATCTATGACCGAGCTAAATCGACCGTACCGTCAACTTGGATGCGGTCATTGACGCTCATGGCCCTCCAATTCGGAATATACGTGATTGCGTAGTCGGTACTGCCGTGAAGGAATGTAAGCTCTGTCAAATCTTCCGTTGGAATGACTTCCGGCTGGTTAAGAGCATTTGATAAGAGAAGCTCAGGAGAGACGATAGCTTTTCCAAGGCCGCTGCTATCAAAGGGTACTTGTAATATAAGCATCAGCAAGCCCCAAATGCATACATCCAAGGGAATTCGAGCCGCAGCTTCGGACTAAACGTTCGTCGATGAATCATTCAATGGTGGTCCGCTATAGCTTTGTGCGATAGCAAGGACCAAACTTACATGGTAGTTCAATGAGCTGTGCCAGAGCTGTAGGTCGATTCGCATCTTCTTGATTATTTTATTTGCAGCAGTTATATAGGATTTGTCGGTCTCCCGATCGGCAAGCAATTTCCATCGCAGGGGATCGAGGGGGACAGTGCTTGCTTCCTTCTTCACCCTGATGGATGGCAAGTCTTCCCAGGTCATGCTGGAGAACGGCCGGCTCTGTTTCCCAGAAAAGCTAAGCCAAATCCGCTCCGCTCCAGTGGAAGGATCACGACTTGCCTTCAGTGAAACATGTTCTCCTAGGATTCCTTCCAGCTTCTTAATCTCTTTCATAGTAGCGACCAGCCCCGAATACGTGTCTAGGATGACACCTTTATCCACCATTTGGTCCATGGCTCCTCCAATTGCGGTTTCTAACGACGACAGCAAGGTAGTTGTCTTTCCGAGAGCCGCCTTCGCATCTTCCACCGCCGTTCGCCACCCACTGATGTCGACCACGACGCTCTTCGAGCCGTCTGAAGATGAAGACTGAGCGGCAGTCTCATAGCTATCCGTTTTCCGAAGTTGGGAAGACTCCATACTGATGCGCAAAAGATGTGGGGGGTAATAGGTAAGTTGTCGAGGTTGGAGAGAGTGTTGGGAGCAAACGGGTGACGAGTGACCTAGTAGACTTAAGTTTGGTTTTCAGCTGATAGACTGTTTGTGTTTTCATCTCGTCCCACGCCTCAAGTTCCCGACCCCAGACCTTATATGGAGTTCTCAAGCCGAAGCCGCTATGCAAGCTGGCACAATCTTTAATGGCGTCTTTGTGGAGCTTAACCTTTGTCGGGATACATATGCGTGTAGGTAAGGAGCTGTCAGCGTCACATCTAGACAGGCCTGCCGTCCACGGTCAAGCAAAAGCCCATAGCGTGACGTTGCCGAAGGACGACATTAATATTGACATGATCCATCCATCCCCACGGATAGTATTGGCATTCTCTTTATTTGCGGCTCTTAAAGCAAGAGACCCTCGGACTATGCCATCATAATGGTCGGCCTACCAGTACCATCACGAGACTGAACTTATCTACCCGGACATGCGACTATATATCTCCACTGCCTATGGCGAAGGCTCTGGGGTAGAGGCGCCTTCCTCCAGTAAGAAATCCTTGATCATATCCCTTGTCCGTGCTCTGCTTTCCTGGGATAGGATTTCCGTAGAGCAGTAATCCATCTGCTCGACGATACCGGACGTCACCCCAACCCAGTTCGGCATGGGGACCGCCCCTGTATCCATCCCACGGTTCCTTATACTCCGGCTCGTCCAGGAAGTATGACAAGGGTAACACAGCCATCTCTCAAAATCAGATATCTCGTCTTCGGATGTAGGAAGCGTTGGTGAGTTTGTAGCCATCGGCGCGAACGATCGTATGGAGATTCGAGCTTTCCAATCCTGAACTCCTGTCTGCGCTGGTCTGTAAGATACCGTTTTAGATAATGGCCAATAGTAGTCACGATTGAAGCAACTTGCCGTTGGCATATGGGGCAGGTAGCATCAGATCCGCCTTTAGGTTCCAACTTCTCACAAGTCTTCGCAATAGCGGACACTGTTGAGGGGAAGTCTTTCTCCAGCCCGATGATAAAGTCTGACTCATCAAGGAACGGAGCAATCAGCGCGGCCTCTGAATGCCCCCAATCCAGCTACTCTCACCTCTTGTCAAACGTTGAATTGTGCTCTGTTCACCTCTTACATTCCCACTCGAGACATACGCTTCGTTGATCCGAGGAACTACTTCTAGCCCTCTCCACCACAACCATGCAGCGCATTCCTTTACTCCAACTTCCCTCAGCGGTCGGCACACCTTTATACCCTGCCATACCTCCTCCCTTTCCTCTTTGACGCTGAAACCGCCGCCTTGGGATATTCCCGAGATGAGGGATATGGATAGTGATGTCAAGGATGCGCCTAATAGGAGGTGTGTCGACGAAGTCGCGAGGGCTAGATGTTGAAGGAGGAGCCGCGTCAGCAGTGAGATGGTATACTGGACAGCGGTAGTAGTTGGTTGAGCGGCAAGATAGGTTTTAAGACGCTCTATCGGTGTTTTTGGCAGTCCCGTAGAGTCGGATGCAATGCCTTCACAAAGAGAGAGCTTAGCGGATCTGAGGGCGCGTGCCTTCGTTCGGGAAAACCTACCGAACGAAGGCAAAGAAAGGGTTACTGAAGTGGCGGAATCTGGCGTCAGTCCTTGCTTTATCCACCATTCAGTGTCGAAGGCGTCTTCAAGGCGGGTTATAATCAGTTCAAACTCTGGGTAGCGACCCACGATTCGTCGAACTTCTTCAGTTCGTTCCGAGGACTAAGGCGCGTCCATATGAAAACATTGATCAACGCTCAAAGCGAAAAGTACAGTCAAGACGGAGCTCACATTTTCATATGCAGAGCACTGCTCGATGTAGGCCACTCTGATCTTCTGCCACACTGATGGTCTCCGCTTGCCTTCAGCGCGCGACTTTTGCTCTTCAGAAGCTGCATTCTCATCTGCGTCCTCAATGTACCGTCTGGACACCATGTCCAGAAGTATAGCCGATCCCATGCCTCCAGAGAATCCAAGCAGTAGGTTTCCTTCTGCGGCATGAGATGGTCCCGCCTGCTGTTTCGGGGCCCTGCTCTTCCGTTGACCTGACGGGTTAAGGAGTTGAGCGAGAGCTCGGCGGAACTTCAGGTCTACTGTCGGATAAAAGCATTGCCTATTTGACCGAAGAGGCTCAGCACCACATGCACAAGTTCCCTAGCCTATGCTCGTACTTGCAGTATACGCAATGCCTAATGATAATCTGCCCTTTGGCTGTTTTGCACCGAAGGCAGTTCGAGTCCCGGTCATGTTTCTTCCGCCGAGGCATCAATTCATCCTTTGCTGTGTCTTCGACGTTTGCGCATGTCGCCATGATCTATTCGGCTCTTCAACAGATGAATTCAACAGTGACTCGATGGAAACCTGAGAGTGGTGGTGGAGGTTGGTCACGCTTGTCAATGTTTGGTTAAGGGTCCAAATGTTCACTTTTTGACCAATTCCTCGCACTCGACCATTCCCCCACGATTCGCTCATTCAGGCCGATTCTATGAGTGCAATCCTACGTTCATTAGCTTCGGCATCGCGGCCGGTCTTTAGGGCTTCTTTGGCCGCACATCCAGCTCCAACTGCTGCCCGCTCGTTGTGGTCAGCAAGTAAGCTTCAAGTGCCGCCCTCAACAACGTACTCTTCTCTACGATCTACACTCTCAACTCCTCAACTCATCTCCCTTCGCCAATTCCATGCAACCCCATCAGCCAAGGCTACTTTGAATCAAGTGCAACGAGGAGTTCGCAAGCGCGTCAAGCGGAAGACTAAAGCTCCCGCTCTCACCGGATGTCAACAACGCAAAGGCGTCATCACTTATATCGGCATCAAGAAACCAAAGAAGCCCAACTCGGCTGAACGAAAGATTGCCAAAGTCAAGCTGACGAACGGGTTCCATGTTACGGCGTACATTATGGGAGAGGGACATAACTTGCAGGAGCACGGTGTCGTACTATTGAGGGGTGGCAGAACTCAGGATCTTGGTCTTAAGTGAGTAATTTGGCTCTCTAAGAAGCTGCTATGGACTTCTCTGATATCCTGAAAAGGTACAAAGTTGTTCGTGGCGCCCACGATTTCTCCGGAGTTGCTGGCAGGAGGACAAGTCGTAGCAAGTATGGAGGTACGTGTCATAACCCTGCTCCACTAGTCAAATACGTGAAGACTCACCTATGCGTCTATATCAACAGCTAAGAAACCGAAGTCAAACTGATGACGGACTCAAGGCGCAGCCACACCGTGGTAGACCCAGCTCGACCGTATGAGCAATCCTCTTGTCCGCGCGTGCCAGATTTATTGCACCCGTCTAGCGGGATAATTACTCCACTACCTATGGCCATATATATACACTGTTTGGCGTCCATTGTCATGCTTAGGGAAGACCTTTGCAATAGGTCGTTAGAATCTCGAAGGATATGTCTTTAGGGCTTTATGCGCCTGGAGTGGCTCGGGACTGTCTCAAAAGTTACTACGAGAGCTTTCCGTTTCCGTTTCATTGGGATTTTCTGTGTGTCTTCAGCCATTCGCATCCCGTTGAAAGGCGCCAGGGACGGGCTTGGTCGTGTTTGCGTGTTGTGGCACAAAAAGTTCGTGGTCATAAACTTCCGCCCCATCCCTGCCATGGCTTCCCTCCTGTCTGCCTCGCTCTCATCGTTCAGACAATGGACTGCAAGTGCATCTGGACTAGCATCTTCAACTCGCACATTCTCCGCTTCCGCATCTTGCTCGAAGTACAAGCTTAAAACACACAGCGGCACCAAGAAACGCTGGAAATCCTTACCAAATGGCACCTTCAAACGTGTAAGCTTGGATCCCACTCGTATTGGGGCGTGGGGCTTAACTGAACCTTTGCTACGCTGCTATTAGGGCAAGGAAGGCAAGGTGCATTTGAATACGGGTAAAGGCCGAAGTCGTGTCAACAGTTTGGCACAAACGGCCTACAGCACCCCAACCCAAACAGCCACCCTAAAAAGGCTCATGCCCTATGCGTGAGGTTACCCGAAACCTTTTTTTGCGATTTTGCCACCAACGGAGTTACCGCTGCCCCGTTGGAACACGGAGATTGCAGCGTGGTCGCACAGTTCATCCAGCCATAGTATAATACGATTTAGAATTATGACGGGATTATTTACGAGTCCTCCGCAGAAGAAAGAGAGAGAGATGATTGTTCAGGGCCCAATTAGATGACTGCGTGGAAGTGGCCGTGAGCGCACTGGGTGACCCCATTCTTCGGAGAACATCCGCCTCTCCTCGGGACCACCCCATTTGGCTCCAGGGTCAACATGTGAATGGATACTTCTAAGCTCCTCCAGGCACCTGTCCACTGCAACTTTATTTCCAATCTCGGTAAAGTTTGTTTCGGACTCGGTGAGGAGACTCTTCGCCTCCTCGACATGACCCAGCCCCCGATGGGCTCCACCCAAGGCCCACAGCCCCGTTGCCACCCCCACCCGGTTGTTTATCCTTCGGTTGATAACCAACGAATGCTCAAGGGTTGGAATTGCCTCTTCCAACTGCCCCCTGACCCTCTGGATATTGCCTATTCCCCATAATGCTTTTCCCTCCCCGTCTGCGTTCGCGATCTTTCTGTACAGCACGAGGGCTTCCTCCAGACAGGGAAGAGCCTCGTCATACTTGTGCTGGATCCGTCGAATATCTCCTATGCTCCAAAGACAGCTCGCAGCACCATCCTGATCGCCTGTCTCCTTGCATATGGTCAATGCACGGTCAAGTAGTTCCACCGCTTCCTCCCAGCGCCCCTGCAGCCGAACGATGTCCGCTATCTGGAGAAGGTGGACGTCTTTCCCACTCTGCTGGTCGATCGACCGGTACATCTGCAAAGCCTTCTCCAAGTAGCCGGCCGATTCAGGTGAGCCCTTATACCGCGACAAATCACCGAGGAAGTGGAGGCAAGCGGCGATTCGGGGCTGGTTATTGAGTTTTTCGTAAATTTCCAGAGCTTCTCTGTAAATGTAGGCTGCTTCCTCCAAGCGATCTTCTGAACGCGGGAGGTCCGCGATGATGAACAAAGTCTCTGCAATGCCGAAATCGTCCTGTACCTCGCGGTATAGCGCAACTGCTTCGTGTAATATCGAACGCGCATCCGAAAATCGCGCTTGCCTGCGAAGAGTATCTCCCCTGGCGAGGAGAAGCTCGGCCACCTTGCCTCGGTCGCCCTCCGAAACGTCAGCGAGCGGCGGGCAACGCGGCTAAAGTCATCGAGGTTAGCGAGCGTCCAAGTCGCGGCCCATTTCGTCTGATCTTACCATCCAGCTCGCAACGTCTCTGCATTTTGGACTTGTAGGTCTGGTAGTTGGATCGGTCTCCCAGCATTGTTTCATCAGATCCGTTAATTCAGCACACTCGTTCAATTGTAGGTTGTGGTCGATTTCAGGTCTCCGCGCTCCAAAAATCTTGGCTAGTATGGCGAAGTCGGCTTTCGTCTCGTCATAAGGCAGCCGGCCTGTCATAATCTATAGAACTGCGCATGGGCAACTGGGAATACAAGAAGGGTTGGATTTACTCACCTCCCAGACCAGCCACGCCCAGGCATACACGTCGCTTGCCAGGCTGCGAGGTTGATCATTGAGAAGCTCAGGGCTGCACCAACGTAAGGATCCCCTGGAGGAGGACCCGGTGCTTTCAAGTCGCGCGAAATTCTCGTCGTAGAGCCGGGCCAACCCTAAGTCACAAATCACTGCCCTTCGCTCTTTGTTCACGAGTACGTTTGCCTAGGTTCGTAGTTAGCAAGTATAAATTTGAAAAGTTTAAAAGATCTTACAGCTTTTATGTCCCCATGACAGACGGACTGAGAGTGGAGGTATGTCAGTCCGTCGGCGGTATCGTAAACCTGCGAATCCATGTTGAGCCTCACACCAAGCAGCCATACGGGTTCACAACTCACCAGTGATATTCTTTCAGGAATAGACAAGTCGCGAGACCCAACGAAATCACGAACGCTCCCGTGCAATGCCCACGGGGAGATCAGCCAAGCTTTTCCAGCGGGGAAGTCGACCCAGAAGCCAGACAATTCAGCCACACAGCGATGTTTGAGCTGTGACCATATGGTTAATTCACGAGCAAAGGCCTATGAATTAGTCGATTAGTGAAGGAGCGGGCCTGTCGGTGTGAAGTGAGAGCGCACCGGTTTGAATTTCATAAGGTCTGCCTTGCTCGTTCCCAATTTAAGCTTCTTCACGGCTACCATAATACCTTCTCCTTGCCCTTTTGATTTGAAAGGCCAAGAAAGCCACGAAGCTGGTGGCTGGGGTGGGTAAAGGAAAGCTCGATGGACTTCACCGAACCCTCCTTCGAACTTATTCTCTGTTTCGGGCCCAAATTTAATGCGAGAAGGGTCGATTAGGCGATGAGATAGTTTCTCAAACGTCTCATCCTAAGGTGTAGAGTCGTCAGGCGACCTGCAGAGAGCCTGCAGTGATTGGCCACGTACAGCTGCCTCGAAGCGCTTTTTCAATCGTTCTGGGTGTGCGTCTCCTGTCGCCATGAAACCTTGTTTTCCGACTCGAACTTCCTATACCGGCTATCCTAACGGTGAAGAGATCCTGAGGGGTATTGCAGGGAAACTGCTGAGAAAATGTAGGGATGGTTGAATCGATTACCAGATAGGGGGGCGGGGGGAGATGATTGCTTCCACGGTTTCGAACCTCCCCCAGCTGGCACTCCGGGCGGTGAGATGGGCCTTAGGCGCCGCTGGCTCTAAAGACAAACTCGGGGACAACTTGACCCTTCCAGTGCCGAACTGCCTGACGTTGCTGACGGCAGTGAATTCGGACAATTCAGATCCCTAACTAAATATGGGAGTCACGAGTTCTTATCTGTTGGCTTCGCGCTTGAATAGTAGCTTAAGGCAGTGTGTGGGAAGTGTATCACTGATGTGTGTACGACCGGCAGCCCCCCTCGGAAAGAACTTCTCACGTCGATCACTATTCCAGTTCTGGTTTTGGCGGAGGCCGACTGTCCAACAACTTCATACTCGCTTTGGAACCTTCAATAATGCTGCAAAATATAGAATCTCCCTCCGCGTTGCTCTAAGGTCGGAGGATTGGCGGGGGGGTGATTGAATACTTGTCACCCAGCCTTCCAGCACGACCGCGCAACTGTCACGTTTGGGCGAAAAGTCGCGCCTCGCTCGGTCTGACGACGGGAGTTACTGAGGAAGACGAATGCAGAGTCAATCTCAACACCCTGAGAGCCAAGAAGAAGACAACCAAACTCTATTCGATCAAGCTCATGAATCACACCGGTTGCCGCCGGAATGCAATCTCAGTGAGCCGATAACAATTTGGAGGAAGTCACAATTTTAGGGGTATCGCCCCTGGCCCTTTGGATATTTCCTATGCCCCATATTGCCTTTGCCTCTCCATTATGGGATTACTAACTTTCTATAAATATCTAGCCATAGTATAATACGATTTAGAGAGTCCTCCATAGAAGAAAGAGAGAGGGAGATGATAGTTCAGGGCCCACTTAAATGACTGCGCGGAAGTGGTCGTGAGCGAATTGGATGCCCCCATTCTTCAGAGAACATCCGCCTCTCCTCGGGACCACCCCTTGTGGCTCCCGTGGTTGCCGCATCCGCCGATCCAGCCTCTGGTCCAACATGTGAATGAATACTTCTAAGCTCCTCCAGGCACCTGTCCACTGCAACTTTATTTCCGATCTCGGCGAAGTTTGTTTCGGACTCGGTGAGGAGACTCTTCGCTTCCTCTACATGACCCAGCCAACGATGAGCACCACCCAAGGCCCAAAGCCCCGTTGCCACCCCCACCCGGTTGTTGATCCTTCTGTCGATCGCCAATGACTGTTCGAGCGTTGGAATCGCCTCTTCGAACTGCCCTTGGACCCTCTGGATATTACCTATACCCCACAATGCCTTCCCCTCCCCGTCTGCGTTCGCTATCTTTCTGTATAGCACGAGAGCTTCCTCCAGACAGGGAAGGGCCTCGTCATACCTGTGCTGGATCCGTCGTATATCTCCTATACTCCAAAGACAGCTCGCAGCACCATCCTGATCACCTGTCTCCTTGCATACGGCCAATGCACGGCCAAGCAGTTCCACCGCTTCCTCCCAGTGCCCCTGCAGCCGAACAATATCCGCTATTTGGAGAAGGTGGACGTCATCCCGATTCTGCTGGTCAATCGTCCGGTACATCTGCAAAGCTTTCTCCAAGTAGCCCGCGGATTCAGGCGAGTCTTTATACCGCAACAAATCACCGAGGAAGTGGAGGCAAGCGGCGATTCGGGGCTGGTTATTGAGTTTTTCGTAGATCTCTAGAGCTTCTCTGTAAATGAAGGCTGCCTCGTCCAACCGATCTTCTTCACGCGGGAGGTCCGCGATGATGAACAAAGTCTCGGCAATTCCGAACTCGTCCTCGACCTCGCGGTATAGTGCAACTGCTTCGTGCAGTATTGAACGCGCTTCCGGGAACCGCGATTGCCTGCGTAGAGTATCTCCCTTGGCGAGGAGAAGCGAGGCCACCTTGCCTCGGTCGCCCTCCGAAGCGTTGGCGAGTGGCGGGCAACGCGGCTAAAGTCATCGAGGTTGGTGAGCACCCAAGTCGCGTCCCATTTCGTCTGATCTTACCATCCAGCTCACAACATCTCTGCATTTCGCACTTGTAGGTCTGGTAGCCGGATCGGTCTCCCAGCATTGCTCCATCAGATCCCATAATTCAGCACACTCCTTCAATTGTACGGTGTTGTCGATGTCAGGTCGACGTGCTCCAAAGATCTTAGCTAGTACGGCGTAATCGGCTTTTGTCTCGTGATAGGGTAGTCGACCCGTCATAATCTATATC
The DNA here is from genome assembly GCA_019633595.1 of Tulasnella sp. UAMH 9824. Taxonomy (NCBI): domain Eukaryota; kingdom Fungi; phylum Basidiomycota; class Agaricomycetes; order Cantharellales; family Tulasnellaceae; genus Tulasnella; species Tulasnella sp. UAMH 9824. The sequence goes on from WSUI01000311.1 coordinate 21,442, forward strand.
AAGTGGGCATGGGCAACTGGGAATGCAACAGGGACTGGATTCACTAACCTCCCACACAAGCCATGCCCAGGCATACACGTCGCTATGCAGGCTGCGAGGCTGATCATTAAGAAGCTCAGGGCTACACCAGCGCAAGGACATCTTGGAAGAGGACCCGGTACTCTCAAGTCGGGTAAAATTCTCGTCGTGGAGCCGGGCCAACCCCAAGTCACAAAGTACAGCCCTTCGCTCTTTGTTCACGAGAACGTTTGCCTGGGCTTGCAGTTAGTAAATGTTAGTCTGAGCGGTTTAAAAATGCTTACAGCTTTGATGTCTCCGTGACATATGGACCGCGAGTGGAGGTACTTCAGTCCGTCAGCGGTATCGTACACCTGCGAATCAACGTTGAGTCTCACACCAAGCACTGATACGGGATGAAAACTCACTAGCGATATTATTTCAGGGATAGACAAGTCGCGAGATGCAACAAAATCACGAACGCTCCCGTACGGTGCCCATGGGGAAATCAGCCAAGCTTTGCCAGCGGTGAAATCGACCCAGAAGCCGTAGAACTCAGCAACACAGCGATGATCAAGCTGTGACCATATGGTTAATTCACGAGCAAAAGCCTATGCATTAGTGGATTAGTGAGGGATCGGGCCAGTCGGTGTGAAGGGAGAGCGCACCGGTTTGAACTTCGTAAAGTCTGCCTTGCTCGTTCCTAATTTCAGCTTTTTCACGGCTACCATTATACCCTCTCGTTGCCGTTCCGATTTGAAGAGCCAAGAAAACCACGAAACTGGGGGTTGATGTGGGTACAGCAAAGCTGGACAGACCTCGCCGTACCCTCCTTCGAGCTTATCCTCGTTTTCCTCGGGCTCCATAAATTCGATGCGAGAAGGGTCGATTAGACGACCAGATAGTTTTTCAAACGTTTCATCCTAGGTGTAGAGTGGTCATGTGTCCTGCGGAGAGCCTGCAGTGATTGGGCGTGGGGACGTACAGCTGCCGCCAAGCGCTTTTTCAGTCGTTCTGCGCGTGGGTCTTGTATTACCATAAATAGTGTCAAAACCTTGTTCTCCGACTCGACTTTCCTGTATCGGCTATGATGGAGAGATCCTGAGAGGTATTGCAGGGAAATTGCTTGGGAAACGTAGGGATGGTCGAATCGATTGCCCTATAGGGGGGAAATGATTGCTTCCACGGTTTCGACCACTCCCCCAGCTGGCACTTGGGGCGGTGAAATAGGCCTTAGACGCCGTCGACTTTAAAGACAAACTCGGGGGTAACTTGACCTTTCCAGGACTGGACTGCCTGACGTTGCTGATCGCAGTAGACTCGGACAATTTAGATTCCTAACCAAATCTGGGAGCCACGAGCTCCTATCCGTTGGCTTCGCGTTTGAATAGTGGCTTGAGGCACTGTGAGGTGAAGTGTATCACTGTGTGTACGACCGGGAGCCCCCTTTGGCAAGAACTTCCCACGTCGATCGTTATTCCGGTCCTGGTTTTGGCGGACTCGGAGACCAACAACTTCAAAACCACTTTGGAACCTTCACTAATGCTGCAAAAAACAAAAATCTCCCCCCGCGCCGCTCTAAGATCGGAGGATTGGCCGGGGATTGAATGCGTGTCACCCGGCCTTCCAGCCACGACCGCTCTACTGCTGCGCCCGTCCGAAAAGTCGCGCCTCGCTCAGTCTGATGATGGGGTTAGTGACGAAGACGAAGGCAGAGTCAGCCTAAAGATAATTGGAGCTAGGAAGAAGACGATTTGATTGGGCTCGTTTGGCATGAATCACTGGTTGAAGCTGAAATGCAAGCTCAGCGAGCAGGGGAGGAGCATCAGGAGCTGGGAGAAGAAGGCGTAAGTCTTTGCTAGATAAAATTACTCCATACTATGTCCGTTAGGCGGAGTAGCCAAGGTACGTTTGAATACAGGTCATGGGTGGGTCGTGTTGATAGCCTGGTACAGACGGCTTGCACCAACCCAATTCAAACAGCCCACAAAAACTCGGTGCGTACCACTTTGATGCAGGATAATCACACCGGAGAATGGCTGTACATTTTCTGAACTCCAGTGTTGATCTTAACTTTAACATAGAACCTCGTCCTGATTTCCCGAAATCTTTGTCTGTGATCTAGTCAACGAGGCCCGTTGAAACTTGGGGGTGGGTCAGACAATCATACAAGCCGACATCAAGCCAAAGTAAAATATAATTCAGGATTGGGTTTTGGACTCTACAGAAGTAGTACACAGAGACGAGCGGTCAGGTCGTGAACGAAGCGGATGCCCCCATTCTTCGGAGAATAACCGCCTGTCTTCTAGCCCACCCACCGATCCCTCCCCTCCAGACCCTACGAGGGAATCAATCTTTTCAAGGTCTTCCCGACATCTGTTCGCTCCAACCTTGTTTCCGATCTCAGTGAACAGCGCTTCCCCCTCCGTCAAGAGACTCCTCGCCTCTTCAACATGACCCAACCAGAGATGCGTATCACCTAGTGACCACAGCGATAACGAGATCCCGAGTTGGTTATTGATCCTTCGGTTGATAGCCAACGACTCTTCAAGCGTCGTAATGGCCTCGGTGAACTCGCCCCTGACTCTTTGGATATTTCCTATACCCCATATTGCCTTTGCCTCTCCGTCTGGGTTTGCTATCTTTCGATAGACCACGAGCGACTCCTCTAGAAACCGAATCGCCTCCTCATACTTGTGCTGAATGCGTCGGATATCCCCTATGCTCCAAATACAGCTCCCAACACCATCCTGATCACCTGCTTCTCTGGATGTAACCAAGGCGCGGTTGAGTATTTCCACCGCTTCTTCCCAGCGCCGCTGCATCCGAACGATGTCGGCTATCAGAGCAAGGTGGAAGTCGTCCCCATTCTGCTGGTCGATCGCCCGATACGCTACCAGAGCCTCTTCCAGGTAGCCGGCGGACTCGGGTTTGCATTGGTGTCTTGACATGTCGCCGAGGAGATAGAGGCAGGAGGCGATTCGACGCTGGTTTTCAAGTTTCCGATATATCTCCAGAGCTTCTTTATAAAAGACTGCCGCCTCGTCATACCGATCTTCCATCCGGGGTATGTCCGCGATGATGAACAGACACTCTGCGATTCCAAATTCGTCCTTTTCTTCGCGATACAGTGCGAGTGCTTCATGGAGTGCCGAGAGTGCTTTCGAGTAACGCGTTTGCTGGCGATACGTATCGCCTAGGGCAAGGAGAAGCGATGCGACCCTGCCCTGGTCATCACCCGAAACGTTGGCGAGTGGCGTGCAACGAGGCTACGTTTGGAGTGGTAAGTGATGATTTCGCCCAAAAAGATGTCTCCTTTCAATTGAACGTACCATCCAGCTCACAACAGCTTTACATTCCGCACTCGTAGGTCTGGCGGTCGGCCTGGTCTCCCAGCATTTGGTCATCAGGTCCCATAGTTCGGCGCAGTCCGCCAATTGAACGTTGTTATCGACTTCGGGTCGTTTTGCCTCGAAGATTTTGGCCAACACGGCGTAGTCCGCTTTCGCTTCGTGATAAGGCAGTCGACCCGTCATGATCTGTAAGGCTAGCTCGTCAGCAACGCGAAAAGAAAGGGTAAAGAAAAGCCTGTGGACCTCCCACACAAGCCAGGCCCAGGCCCACATGTCGCTCTGCGGGCTACGAGGCTGATCATTGAAGAGCTCAGGACTGCACCAACGTAAGGATCCTTTGAACGACCCAGTACTCTCGAGTCGAGTGAAATTTTCGTCGTGGAGCCGGGCCAATCCCAAGTCACAAAGCACGGCCCTTCGCTCTGCGTTAACGAGTACGTTTGCCTAGATATGTAATTAGTAAATGTTAGCCTGAGCAGCTCGGAAACGCTTACGGCTTTGATGTCACCGTGACAGATTGATTGAGAGTGAAGATACTCTAGTCCGTCAGAGGTGTCGTACACCTGGGAATTCCCGATGAGCCTCACATCGAGTGCTCGTGCGGATGGAGCTCACCAATGATACTCGTTCGGGAATAGCCAGATCGCGAGACGCAACGAAATCACGGACGCTCCCATACGGTGCCCACGCTGAGATTAGCCAAGCTTGGCCTGTGGTAAAGTCGGCCCAGAAGCCATAGAACCCAGCAACACAGCGGTGGTTCAGCTTTGACCATAGTAAAAGTTCGCGAGCGAAGGCCTGTAGAGAGGTGGATTAGGGGGACAGAATGGTCAGGGACGGTGAGAGCGGGGCCCGTACCGGCTTGAACTTCATGAAGTCTCCCTTGCTCGTTCCCATCTTCAGTTTTTTAACGGCTACCATAGTACCTTCTCGTTGCCGTTCCGATTTGAACATCCAAGAAAACCAGGAAGCTGGTGGTTGAGGTGGGTACAGCAAAGCCGGGCAGACCTCGCCGTACCCTCCTTCGAGCTTGTCCTCGTTTTCCGGTACAAACTCAATGCGGGAAGGATCGATTAAACGATCCGATAATTTCTCAAACGTCTCATCCTAAGATGTAGGTTCGTTATAAGTCCGAGAGCTCGCATTGGTTTGGCATGAACACTTACTGCTGCCGCCACACGTTTTTTCAGCCGCTCTGCGCGCCGATCTAGGATTGCCATAAATATCGAACCGGACCGGCAAGACTACCCCCCTATGAACACCCTGTTTTGCGCCTCGCCCTTACGTAAGATTGTCCCGACGATGGAGAGACCTCGAGAGATGTGGCTTGGGAAGGCACTTGGGAACACGTCGATGATGGTGGAAACGATTGAGAGACAGGAGGGGGAGTGGTTGCTACCACGGTCGCAAGCTCTCCGCAGCCCGTCTTCGGATCCAAGTTAGACTGCATCAGGCGGTGGAACTGGATTCTGCACGTCGATCACCTTGAGAAAAAACGTTGCATGCTCCTTCAACCTCCCAGTGTCGGGCAGTCCAACGATTGGATGAGGTAATTGCGGCGACGACCTTGCAAGCTGTCCCATCAAGTTTGGGGGGGCAGCGTTGGTTCTTCCGATTCGTTGCTTGGCGTCCAAGGAAGCGCTGAGATGCCGCGAAAGGGAATTGTGTAGCATCGTTTCACCACGCTGGTTCCAAGTCTTCGCACGTCGACTCAAATGTTGTAGTTCTGGTTTCGGCTAAGACCGACCAACCACCCCGACAGTCCATTGACGCCCACAATGCCCCCCAAATCCAAGGCTCGCTCTTCACGACGTGCCAACGTCGAAGGGTCCGATGATGAAGATGATCAAATGCAGGTTGCTCAGCCTTCCAGCACAAAAAATCGCAATTCTGCCGCAAATGGGCGTAAAAAGTCGCGTCGCGCCCAGTCCGACGACGAGGATATGGATGAAGAAGATGGGCAGGGTCAATCACGAGCTCCTGGAAGCCAGGAGGAGGATGATCTTGTCTTGTTCGATCCATCTACCTTTGGCGATCAACCGTTGGACTCGGCGTACGCTGAAAAGAAGATCCAGTCTTTTATGAACGACTGGTCCACGCTGGAAGGGAAGCTCGGCGATCTAGTTGCCATTTTAGAGGGAGCTGCGGTATCAGTAGAGGAGCATCAGGAAGAAGACAAAGGCGTGAGTCTCACCTGAAAGAGTCGCTTCCCGACCAAAGGTTGATTGACGCGTCTGGGCGGCAGACTGTAGGCAAGGTCGACGCGTCGATGCGAGACCTGCTGGACGTGCGCCAGGAACTCCAGGCCTACCAGGCGGTTCTAGGTAGACTGAGACGCGAAGCCGCACAAAATGACGATATCGTAAGCTCTCCTGGGGTACTTACTATAACGCTTGCCAACCCTATGTTACCCCGTAGACCGACATCGTAGACCGTTACGAAAAGGGCATGAAGGAGCAATTGAACACTTACCGGCAACAAACTGCCCGCCAGAAATACGGCAAGGTCAAGGATTACATTCACTTCAAGGAAACGGTTTGGGTGAGTCTGAAGCCTCGAGCCCCCTTGGGACCTACAACTGAGGCTCCTACCCAATTTAGGAAGTCAACCACAATGATGCTATGCCTCCAGTCCGTTCGCAGATTGAACGAGGTGAGTATTGTCACGTTCTCCGCCAAGCCTCCATCGCTGAAAGCGCCATTGCCTGCTTAGAGGAAGGCGATTCAGACTCGGACGGCTCCGACATCGAAGTTGGCGGCGTCACGCAGAATTTCACGTGTTCATTATCCTTGAAGCCATTTGTCGACCCAATGACCTCGTTCGTCTGCTGCGTCCTGTTTGCCTCATTAGAAGCCGCTAATTGCTGTCTCTTGAACGTTTTGCAGAAAAATCTGTAACCACTCCTTCTCTCGTGAGCCTTTGGCGGACTACTTCAAACAGCAATCTAGGAGAGGCGGGCACCTGGCCAAATGCCCTGCCTCAGGGTGCAATAAGAATCTGTCATTGGCTGATTTCGCCATCAACAAGGATCTCGCTAAACGAACAAACGCGGCAGAACGTCGCAGAAGGCGCAAAGCCATTGAAGACCAAGACGACGAGGATTCTATGGATGTTGTCTAACCTAGTTCCGGACTTCAGTGGCACTGTTTTGCATGGATCGCGTAAGGTTAGGCGGCGTGTATGTATTGTTATAATAATGTCCTACAATATAGCATGTCCTAAAGTGATGGCATTCTGGCCGCATGTGGAGCCTTATGTACCCGAACGAGACCAGCCCATGAAAGGCAATCGAGCTGGCAAAGACGTTGCCATTGCCCCAACGTTTCGAATTGTGTTCGTTAATGACCTTGCGCCCGGTAATGGTATGAACGCGGTTAAGTCCTACAGTTGGTCCTCCTATTAGTCTTTTCCTTGCTTTGGGAATAACGTAGCCACGTACATCGGGTTGGATAAACTCTTCCCAACGTCGAATGCGGTAGAATTGTCGGTTCTGCATGGCGAGATGTAAAACGATTATGGATCTATCGTTTGGTGCTGCCTCTTAACATTCGTGTACCAAACATGGCCAATAGCAAATACAGACCTTATTCGGCTAGGGCTGAGAGGGAGGAGATGTGGGGACACAGTACGGGAAACGTCGCAAAAGAGTCTAAAAGGTTGTGTCAGCTTAGAGTTAGGGTAAAATAAAAGTCGCTAGTTGATACTTTTGATTTGTGTCGTCGAACGCTTTCAGACGGCAGTCGAATCGTTAGCCATTGCTAAATGTGGATCACCCAGTCTCGGGAGAACCCTCACCTACACTGGACAGCACTGTGTTCGAAGACTGAAACGAATCGCATCTGGAGCAAAAGATATCACAGACCGCATTTCTCGAGTCCTCGGCTGCGCTGACTTGAAAAAGAGGGTGTGAAATGGAACAGTTGGGGATAAAATAGGTCTCCACAACACGGCGACAGTCTTCTCTTGATCCACCGAATAGCGGCCGGATAATATCGTTGAATACTTGTCCTGTAGGATCTTCCATATCGAAGGGAGTTGGTGGTTCTCGGACCGGAGTACTAACGCGTGGTGGTTAAAGCATGGGTGAGGCGCTGGAATCGCTCCGCAAGCGCCCGTGCCACTCTATGGCGTCATACGTAAGCATCGAGAACAGTGTCCACAAATGGCATTCCAAGACGCATGAACACAAACAAGCTAGCTATATGCCTTGAGTATCCCTCAACCTCCGCTCTCGCGCTGCTGTAGCTCTCGCTAAACGTTCGATCTCCGCGTTCAATGCATAGCACCACAGGTCCCGCTCAAGCTTGCTCCGAGCTTTGCAAATTAGCATCTTGTGCTTCCCACTGAGCGGCCGGATCTTAGCACTATATTCGGCACCTGAGCCCTCAGGAGTAGAAGGTTGGGAGATTTGCGACGAATGGGATCGATACCTGGTGATGGTTAATGTCAGACCATGGCCACCGGGCGACAGCTCACACAACTCACCAGATAATAAAAGTGACGTCTTCGTCGGTATCATTCGCCTCAAGCCCGTCTTGATACCTCCTTGCTGTGGGCTCTGGTGACGTGTCTTCTTTTGGGAGAGTCGCCACAGCCAGCTGTCCGGAGTAGGTGTACGAGTCGATAAGATTAATCGAGCGAGACCGATGGTGGTGAGCCGACTTCGTGGATTTGAGGTGGAAACGGATCAGATGCCCATGAGTCAAAATGACCAACACGTGTCTGTTGAAGAACGTGTTAGCCTTGGTGTCTCAAGCGGATGGGAGTCTTATTTACTTGTAGTGCTTATGCAGGCCCTTCTTTTGGTAGAGTCGGCCAGCTTTGATAATTGGTCGACATCCCTCGAGGATGCACCAGTTCCAGAAATCTAAATTCGAGTCGTCAGCATATTTCTAGTAAAGCTGCAACGTGGTCCTACCTCCTATCCTTGGCGGGTCTGTAATGTCATCCACACCCTCGTGCTTATGCTTCGGAGTGACCACACCTCGCACCGTCTCAATAAGCCTCATTTCTTCCTCCGCGTCGACCAGATGCCGGCGACTCCAGTAGCCGCACAGGGCTCTCAATTTGGCAATCCACTCGAGTGCGACAATTGCCGAATGTGCCTATCACGGTCTCGCACGTCATGTACGGCAGAGGTAACAACGGAGGAAGAATGCTTACCTCGAATCGAACAGCATGCCCGTTCCTTAGGACCAGCTCGAAGGACCTCTTCAGTCTCAACTTCGTCTTGTCAATTGCAGAGTTCATCGCTGCTACCCCACCGACGTCCTCCGCGTCACTTGGCGTTTGATTCTCGTCATCGACAATGTCAAACTCCACGTGCCGTTTGGAGTCGTTGGTGCCCGGAATATTCCCCCCTCCTATTGGAGTCACCGCAACTGGAACCACATCGTGCTTGGCCCGGCGAATCGCCCGTATACTACGCATGTCGATGTAGCCATCACATGTCAGCATTTGATGCGCTCCACGACGTAGTTCTCCAGTAAGACGTGATTCCTCGCCCGTCTCTGTTCTCAACGATCCAGGTGGTTCGGGTGGTGAAGGGGGATAAGAATGAGCTATGGGGAATGCGTTAGTCATGAATCGCCACGCCGGTTAGTCGCGGTACCCACTTGGAGACATTGTGAAAATATTTCCATCATGAGTCGAGACATATACTAAGGTCCTAGATTGGGATTTCGGCTTTATGCGCCACAGGTATCCCTCAACCGCAGGCGGTTCGCGGAGCTGGGTTCCGTCCCGGAGATGAAGCTCAGTAGGGGAGTGTCTTGTTAGGCGCAGCTCGAGGTGGCTAATTTGGTTGAGCTATAGCAGTGCTCACGTATGGTCATATTGTAGATCTTGACGGGGCTAGCGGTACTACTTACCTGCCTGAATCCCACATAATACAATACGTTCCAGTCCCTTTGGTTTCCGTCTATGTCCTCGTCCCTCCAGATCCACTCTACATTGGGGCCTGTTCTCCAGCACAGCTCCAATCTTCTTCCCCTCCTAATCTCATCTGCATAGAGGTTTTCCCAGCTTCTCAGCCGCTCGAGCGACTCCCGACACGCCTCGACGATTTCTTTGCGGTTCATGACCCTGCAGCCTAAGCCATCCTCAGTCTCTGGAACATCGAGTCGGACTCGAGTGCCCAGTTCTGGGCATTGCACTTCAATGAATGACGGTACTTCTCCTCCAAGCTCTCGCCTAGACATGGATTTCGTCTTCTCGTTAGCCAAGAGTCGCGTCAAGACGAGAAACAGATGCGAACCAAAGATGCCACATCCAATCGACAGCCCTCGTTCGGCTTTTCAAGTTGAACACAAAGACGTTGGATCCTTCCTTTGCTCGGTGGAGGAAGTTCCGTTTACCAGAGGAGGGTGCGAGTTCCGAGCTATACCGATGGCTCAAGGGCGTTGGGGGACAGGTGATGCAGAACGACGCATCGGTTGCAGAGTAAAGGGATATGCGGGTGTTCGTATGTCGTAAAGGTATTATGAATGCGAGTCTTCGTCGTTTGGCGAACCAGAGTTGGCCTGGAAAGGACTGGGCAGAATGGTGAATTGACGGTCCGTCGGGATGAGGTCAGTGAAGCATCCTTACATAATCCTCGTACAGCTCGATGTGGTGCCCTCGATAGCAAACGAGAAATTCAGCCCACTCTTCGAAAATGGGATTCTTTGTCTTTTTGGCAGCGACTTCGTCGTATGGATGCGGTGTTCCGCTCTCAGCGTAAGAGATTCGAACCAACATCCTATCTACGAGTATGGGCTCGTGTCAAGTTCCGGCTATGGTTTAGTTGGAGAACTCGGGTAGCTTACCGCTTATAAAGATATCCTTCATCTTCAAACCATGAGGATGATCCTCGTCGCTGCCTGGTGGGGCCTCCTCCTGAGCCTGAGCTGGCTGCCGATGTTCAGTGAACCCCGCCGCACCCACGCCTTGCACACTCGGCTCTGGTCGCGCCAAAACCTCTTCCGGTAGAGCGGGTATTGCCTCATCAAAGTTGACAGATTTCCGTTTCCCGTCCTGTTTGGTCTCCGCAGCTTTTTTCAATGCCGAACGAAGGCCCGAAGAAGGTGCCAAGGGATCGTGACCGTCGCTCCCGGCTGTGAAAGTTCGGCCGGCATCTGCCAAGGAAGGTGCTTTGGGATCTTCCACAGGGGAGGTCTGAAGCACTGGTGTGGCATAGACTACACGACGCTCGGAAATTACGGGTCGGTCTCGGAAGTTGGAGGTGTGAAGTAAGGCGGTGGTCGAGGTGCTTGGGTGCGCTGTGGTGAATTCCTCGGATGTAGCTGCGGGGGAATAACTATTCCGGTTAGGAACAGCTAGATGACCTGAATCAGTACTGATCCGAGGAGATTGGATTGACGAGGAAGGTCTTGTTGAGGATGGACCGTCTATTCGCAGAGACTAAAGGGAGCAGATCAGGTACTCCACCCCGTCGAAGCGCACAACCAGCGAATAAGCAACTTACCGGTCTATTTACACCGGATCCGGCCAGCGAAGAACGACCCAAGGAGATTCCCGGAGATGACAGGATTAAGTTCTCTCCAACACCCAAAACGTCTCCTATTACGAACCTTTTCCCGACCCACTTCCGATCCGCCTCTGCCTGTAGACTCTCTTTATCTCCTCTCCAAGCATTGTACCATCCGCTATCGCGCCATTTTTTCCTAATTTCCCTTCGTATGCTCCGTTCTACTTTGGGACTCCAAGCCTCTTCATCTCCACCGGTCTTGATGTAATAGGTGAAGGCTCGTTCGGAATCAACTTTTTCGCAATCGGAATCGCTTTCGGATGAGGTATCGGTCTCGCTTTCAACTTCGACGGCCGGTCGACGATCCACTTGTTTGCCTCTTCTAACCGCAGAATCCGAGTTGCTCCTCTTCAGAGTGTCTATCGTCAGTCGACGTCTTGGCAATCGTTCTCTAGCTTTCTCCATCCAAACGCTTTTCTTCTTCTTCACTTCCGTAGTTACTATTTTTTCAGGCATAGGTCCTAAGAACCACCGTTTGAAGTTACGTCGATGATCATCAAAGTCCTTCGCGACGCTTGGAGCGGGCTTGACAGGTGTGATCCGAGTAGCACTGCCAGGTTTGGACGATGGTGCTAATGAGGCTGTAGCGTATGTTGTTCCTATTGTTTTGATGCTGACTCCCTCCGACATCGCTGGAAGGCGGGATTGGGATTGACTGCGAGGAGAGTTTTGGGAAAGGAAAGGAATGGACGTGGTCAACTTGAACGGCGTCACAGCCAAAAGAAGTCGCCGCCGTGACGTCGGTCTGGTCCCTGTCGGGAAATGCCGACCACCCCATCGAATGCCGGCCGCTCGGAAGCCCAGTTCAACAGCTCTATTCGCTTCGCTACTTTTTATCTACTACCCTGTACATAATCGTGTAATGCATTGAGCATGCCAGCGTTCCACGGTCGGTATCACGATGAGGCTTATGTAAGCAGAAGTCCAGTAGGCTATACACTCTCCCCAAACGCACATTAGGCATCATCCATAGCCGTGGTAATCAAGACGGCAAAAACCTGATGTTAGACTTCTCTTCAATCGCGGGCCTGTTAGCAGACATACATACAAGGAGAGGGGAGGTGAGGACAAGGACGCGCCTTATACACGGGTCGCATCGAGCATATTCAGAGCTCTACTTAAAAAATACCCCCTTCTCTTTGAAGAGCCTATGCCTCAGTGTTTGTGCCATGTGGTGTCTTATGGTGTAAGCGAAGAGGTCCAGGGAGCGCCCTGGGGAGGTCCGACTATGCGATTACATCCAAGGGATCGACGACACACCGGCGAGTCGAATCATCCTTTTCGTCGGCTTCTTAACTATTATAAACTACCTTGAGGAATAAAGCACACTTACGAGTACTTTCGGTTCGGCTTGCAAGTGTATACATGTTGCTTATGTAAGATCGTCTGGGGGTCCTTGTTTCCGCTTTCCACCACCCATATAACCCGCCTACCGCCCCTTAACACATCTCAAAGCACTATGCGCGGCTCTGACGGTCAGTACGCAAACCTCTTGTTATTACACCTCATTCTGAATCTGCCCTTGCTCGTAGACGCGAAAAGCGAAGGCGATTCAGCAGGGATCCAACTTGCTTACACCATGCCTATTTATTTCCAAGTGAGTTAAGAACAACCATATACCTGTCCAATCAGCTATACTATGTCATACATCTGACTAAGGGCGTTTGAATTCTAGATCGAAGACACCACTTTTGCGATTCCCCAAAAGTCGCTGCTCGATTCTGAATTTTTCACGAGCATGCTAACCTCGAACCACCTTGGCGAGCCAAAAGAGGGCACCGCATCTAATCCAATCAAGCTATCTGAAATTTCAAAGGCCGATATGAATGGCTTTATTACAGTACTGGAGTCTCGGTAAGCCCACATCATTCGAGGTCTCAACCGTAGCTCCCGCTAATTGGTGTGGGTACGTCTTCCAGGGGTTGGGAGCATCCAGCAAGCCTTAACCGCAAAGAATGGACCTCAGCTCTTCGTCTTTCCACCATGTGGTCCTTTCGATTTGCTCGCGAGTACATCGTGCGCCAGATCGAGAATTTGCCCAAACTCGACCCAGCCTGGAGAATCGAGCTTGCCAAAACCTACGACATCCCCAAGTGGCTTCACCCAATGTACCTTAAACTCTGCATGAGAGAGGAATCTCTTTCAGCGGAAGAGGGTGAACGACTAGGTACACCTACTGCCATCGCCATTTGCAACATACGAGAGCGACTAAGGGCCCATCAAGTCCGAGTGTACGAGAAATATTTTGCCAACGTTCATTTGTGCGATCACAAGAAGCCTAATGCTAGCTCAAGAGCTTTATGTCGCCTGTGCTTCGAGGAAGCCGGAGAGAAAGTCACGGAAACTACCGTACTAAAGCTTATCACCAGGACCCCTCAGCTTGCCGTCCCTGCAGCGAGTAATTTATACATTTGACTCTTAGCGTAATATATAGTCTTTCTTAGCTCACGCCAGATAATCTCAACACTTCACGGAGGCGCCGGAGACCTATTAAACGCTAGCGCTCTTTCGGTCGACACACCGGATCGCGAGAGGGTCGCTGCTTGGCCTTTAAGAACATGTCCGAATAAATACATCACTGTGATTAGATCACTGTCTAAGATATCAATCCTTCTACATCGAGGAGTATATAATTTAGGGTATACAGTGTCGCTGCGCGTATGGAGGACCTCGAGGCGGCATCCAATTGCCGCCCTGCTTGCGATGACATTGGCCAGATAACAGCACAACAGCGACCTTAGACCTCTTCTCCAGCTTGTTTCTACTAATACTAGGAAAAGTTGAGGAGTTGATTATGACAGGGAGCTAATTGGGGCGTTGCGAGAGCTGCTTCAGCCGACCCCATTGTGCACGCATCGCCACCTCGGGGGGTCTTGTCATCGTTCGATGGTCAAGAAGCATGTTCAATTACCCCTTTGTTTAAACTAATCTACAATTTCGACGAGAGAAA
>WSUI01000312.1:0-35153 GCA_019633595.1 Tulasnella sp. UAMH 9824
GTCGTCGCGGTCGCTGAGAAGGTGAGTGCGGGTAGTGGGGGCGGGGAAAGAGATGTCAAAGGTGAGGATGGCGGTGGTGTTTGAGCTATCGGTGACGTTGCTGGAAGGTCGACAATGGGCGAGGAACTCGCGGCTGGCGGTGAGGACGACGAGGATTCCGTTGAAGCGCCGGGTTGAGACTCTGTCCAAGATGATGGGTGGACTGCGAGATAAACCGTTGGGTCACCAGAGCCTCCATTCTAAAGAATGCCGTGGTCGAGCGAAAAGATGAGCCCAGAGTTCCGAGTTTCCATGCGTGTTTCGTTCCCCTACCATTACGACAACTTCTTCTACAACTTCTTCGTCTTTCAGGAATCTCCCTTTCCATATAATCCTTTGCCCACTTTGAGCGGGTCTGCCCGGACAGCTGTTGTGTATGACATTCTTGAGGTCGTTGACAGTTGCCGAAGGGTTGATAGGTACTTTGAAGGTGATGCTTTGAGAAGGCAGGATGACGGTTATTAATGGCTGTGAATTAGTTGGAGAAGTAGAAGATGTGGTAGCAGCTGTTGGGGTTTGGGTGTCGAGCGAGTGTGGAAGGAGGCCTGAGCTTCCTGTTGGAGGTGGTGAAGGTGGTGAGGTTGGTGAGTCTGTCATTTATCCTTTGGGGAAGTTCGTTTGGAGAGGACGGCGAAGGGGGTGTTATTTCCACCACAGACGGTCCTTGGGTGCTTGAAGGTGGACGGGTCAGTCGAGAGTGTAATCGGGAGATGATGGCGTCGAACGGCGACGTGTAAGGACTCTTTTGCTGACTAATCGCCGCGCAGATGTTCGGATTCACCCGCATTCGGCCTCGGGCAGGATTGTTTCAAGCGCACTTCAGCCGGCCAAGATGAGTTCGTTCTCGCAAGCTACGAAGCTGCTGGGAGATTACATGCTTAAAGGATGGGTCAGTTCGAGCGAATCGTTGAAGACGCCGACGAGCGTCAGGGGGGAGATTGGTCCTAATGTTTTCCCGAAATAGATCATGACGGACGAAAGCTGTCGTGTTGAAGGCTGTAATGTTCCTATTATGCTTTCGAGGGACAGGACGCAAAGGATATGCGTCGTGCATGACCTGCAGCCTGCTGCTGGTACGTCTTTTTCTCGTCAAGTGAATGATTCATTCGCCTTCTTATGACGCGTGTGGTTTGTGTTAATTAAACTAGGCTCAAGTCAAGCTACTCCGTCTATGGAATTGCCGGATAAGTCAGAAGACGTCAACCCTTCAAGGGCGTCATCTCATTCTCGGGCCGAATCCGTGGCTAGTCAGGATGGGCGACTTGACAAATCTCGACCCTCGACCGCAGCCACTCCGCCAACGCCTTTATCAAATGGTCCTGCCTCGCCGACATTTATTTTACCCGAGCCGAGTGAGGAGACGCTGAGGAGGAGAGCGCAGTCAGATCTAGCCTCCCAGAGGATCGGAAGAAAGATGTTGCAAGGCTACGCGATGCTGGGAGAGGAATGTTTGAACCCGGATTGCATTGGGGTCCCACTGGTGAGACCTCCAAGGAGAGATGGGACGAAAGATCCCCGCATGGTGAGCTGGGAAAGATTGGAGCTGATATCTTGAGAAAGTGCGTGCAGTTGCTGACTGTTATTTTTCCATTGTGGACAGGAATGTGTGATCTGCGAGAACGTATACACAGAAGCTCGCGATCCGAGAGGATTTACGACTTTGAAATCGGTGGAGCCTTCGCCACCCACTGCAAGCTCCGCGGGCAATAGTGCCTCCGTAACGAGTGGAGCAATTAACGGCAGCAGCCACCCAACAGTCACTGCCACTGAGTCTAAAAAACATGCGGCGACCCTGGGACCCTCGAAGGCTAGCCAGGCAGCAAAACCGAAAGAGAAGGATGTCATCGGAACGAGTTCGGAGGTGGAGAAGCCTGGAAAGACTCGTAATTCCACGGTGAGTCCGCAGCTGGTCGCCTAGCGGAAATTGACACTCTCTCAAGATGATCTGACGATGATTGACTAACGGGCGATGCCGATTAATTATCCTTTCCCTGGGTGTTACTGTATTGCAGGTAACGTCAAGCAACGTGTCCGCACTCCAAGACGTACTTGGATCAATCGACAGATCTTTGGCTGCACTGTCTTCTCGGCTGGACACGCTGTCGAAGTGTGATCCCAGCGTATTGAACGCGTCATCGTTTGGGGACGTTGCGAAGCAGATGAACGCCCTTTTGGAGACGAGGCAGGCCGTCCGACGAGAGATGGATGCAAGTTAAGTGATTTTGTTATAAGTAGCGGGTGCTGTAATTTGGGCCTAATTTGGGAGGAAACGTTGTGCGTTGTGTGTGGACCCTGGACGTGGGACGGGTCTCGGAAATTTTTATTTGTTCACGTGGCGGCTGTTTGTGCACAGTTGAGATTGAAACGTTGTCTCCGTGTCTGCCTCAGTGTGGCCTCGAGGTCACTTTCCTTCACCCACCGTGCAGAGAGCAGCATCGGCAGGTGATCCGTCCCCAACATCTCCCGCCCACTCTTCACATCACTCCCTTTTGCGTTGCTGTGTGGGACCCTCACAAGCGAAAATTCCCAAATCTTCCGACCTCTCCCTCCCACATCCCCCCCCCCTCTCTCTCGACGACCTCCCCCCACACCTTTCTCTTTTCACGCTCGCTATCCACCGCTATCCCATCAACGTTTGCTACGAATCGACCGGCTCTTTCGTGATTGCCCCGTATGGCTCCATTCTTTAGCAAACCGCTATTTAAGCGAAAGAAGAAACATCCCGTAGGCGTCGCTGGAGAGACGATCGTCGAGGAAGAACACCACTATGGAGGCACCGACTCTCATGTCTATTCTCTCTCTGGCGGTGACCCCTACGGTCATCAGCAGCACGTCATGGCCAGTCAAGTCCCCCCAAAGCAACCATCCCGTTGGAAGTCGGTCCTCAGGAGGAAACCAGTAAGTCCTCATGTTGCAATCCGCTATCTTTTCTAGTTACCCTCTATGGCAATGGCTCCGTCGCTGATGACTTTACTCCTCGATCTTCATAGCTCCCCCAAGAACAACTCATCCCCCACGATCAACACTTCATCGACAGCGAATACCACAGCCAGCCGCTCACCGTCAGCGGTCCCCATACCACCGGAGGACCGACCGTTTTGCCAGGAGTGGAATCCACCGTAGGACACCACTACGAGACCACCGTCCACCCAATTCAGGTTCTCGAAGACGGGTCTTCCGGTTCCGACGAACACCGCGTCCTCCATCGTAACCACTCGCATGGGCACTCGCATGGCGGCAGCCTCCGCCGACACCAAACGGGCGTTAGCCAGGTTCAAACCATCCTCCCCCACGATTCCGCGTCCAACATCCACGTTGAGTACGTCCCGCAGCATACGGGCGTGCGTCCTCTTCAGGGAATCGTGGAGGAGCAGTCGGATATTGAATACAAGTCGGTCCGGTCCCAACATACTGGTGCCCCCATCCAACAGCAGTTCGTCTCGACACACCCTATCGGTCACGGCTTGCACCTGCATCAAGTGGCACCTCACGGTCAACAGAACGGCAGACTACCACCTCTGGAAGTGACTGATGGCCACGGACGCAGGCAGAGAGTTCAGGAAGTCATTCTGGATGGAAGCGGGGTATGCAAATTCTGTTCCCGGCATAGCTTGTTCTCTTTAGCGCGCTAACCTCTTGCATAATCTAGATCCAAGAAATCCCAATGCCGGCAGACGGAAATGTCATCTTCATCGTAGAAGAGGGAGTGACGCTCGACGTATGCCTCTATGCCCTTACTTCGACCTCACTAAATCTAACAGCTATGGGACCTACCCTCTAGGTTAAAGATCCAGAAACGGGCGAATACATCCCTCTCGAAGAATGGTATCGCCGGTTAGCGGAACGAACCCCGCCGAAGCCCCAAGATAGGTACATCGTTGTGAACGGAGACGCCTCAAATATCATTGTGGAGGACGCAGATGGCCATATCATTCATCGGTGGGTTGTTTCTTCGTATGGTCTATCGGGAGGCGCCTCATCGGTTGCTTTTCAGGGGTGAACGCGTCAAGAGCGAGTACATCCACAGGCACGAAATGGAACGCTCGCATTCGCACTCTTCCGGTTCACATTCGCGAGCGGGATCGCCGCATTCGCATTCGGAGCATCACAGTCACCAACATGTGAGGCACTCTAGTACTAGCAGCTCCGCCCACCATTACCACTAGCCGTCGTCCCCTTGGGCCGACTGGCACACCATCTCACCTCTGGCCATTTTTATGTCTTTTTCACCGATTTTGGGTGTGCGTCTTGTCACGGCACATTCATTTTATGACTTCACGGAACGCCTCCAGGGCTGTTGTTTCATGCTATGCCATCTCAATACCGGCTTCCTTTCTCCTCTTTCATCCTTTTGTTGTTTGTTGTGCTTGGATTGTTGTGCTGAATTGGACTCTTCTTTTTGCCTTTCCCCCCTCGCGTCCTCCTGCGGCCCATTAGATTATCGATCGAAAAGGAAGACAAATATCAATAAAGAACACCCATCCTGATCCTCAACTCCGCCTGTATACTACGGACCCAAAGTCGCCAGGAGGCATGCGGCCTCTGACGGATCACCTGGTGATAGCCACGCCTCCCAAGCAACAATTCCAACACCCAGCTGTCGTCAGCGTTCGCCCTCCTGGGCATGGCAGAGCACATCGCAGAGC
Source organism: Tulasnella sp. UAMH 9824 (assembly GCA_019633595.1). Taxonomy (NCBI): domain Eukaryota; kingdom Fungi; phylum Basidiomycota; class Agaricomycetes; order Cantharellales; family Tulasnellaceae; genus Tulasnella; species Tulasnella sp. UAMH 9824. The sequence goes on from WSUI01000312.1 coordinate 4,686, forward strand.
AAACTCTGCAGGCTCGAGTCGGTCGTCAAGTGCAAGCAGCAGCAGCAGGAGCAAGCGGTCATCTGCTTCGTCGCAACATGCAGGCCAGTTTACACGAGGCCCTAACGGTCTGATGACAGCATCTGAGATGGAGACTACGCCGGAGCCGTCCGTATTGGGAGTGACCTCGAAACCCGTAGACTATTTCTCAATAAACCCTCACGGGCATCAGGATCCGAATGGGCCGGTCGAGAACTTTGAGACACCACCGACGGGTGTGTACTTGTCGTCAATCCCAGAAGGGAGTCGAGAGTTCCTGCCTCCGAAACATCATCAGAGCCAAACAAGCCTCGCTACTCGGAGCATTGGGAGGAGTGCATCGCACCGAAGCAAGGCGTCCACCACGGGTCCTGCCTTTATGGCCATGCCTGAACCGGTGCACTTTGGGACAGACGGACAACCTCTACCACCAGGAACACCAGCAAGCGAATTCGGCCATGCCAGCGCGCAAAACTCTCCAATTTCGTACAAATCTCACAAATCGCACAAATCAAAGGCACGCACGGCTTCGGTGTCTGGAGCGTCCGTCCACCCGTCTATGGCGCCACCACGGTCGTCCAACGCGGTGTCGTTCGCTGATAACGCGCTCGTCATCAACGCTTATCCTGACCCGGAGAGCACGGTCATGATGGACGAGACGGGCCACGTCCTCGAGCCGATTGCAGCCGGAACGCCGAGGAGCATGAGGCCGAGCATTTCGCAGACCCCGGCTGTGGCGGCGATCCACCTCCCTGAGGGTTCGCCCGCTCAGTCCGTGCGCGCCATGTCCCCAGTTGGATCTGCCCGCGTCGTATCCCCGGTTCCATCCAACCGCGCGATGACCCCGTCTAGAGGCATGTCCCCCGTGGTCTCGCTGCGGAACGTCGCTCCCGCAGGATCACCCATGGTGCAGGAGATCATCATGCCCTCGCCCCAGGTGTCGGCACCCCCGTCGCGGAGATCGTCGAAGAAGAGTCGAAGGGATATCCTTGCCGGCGCGGAACCTTCGCCACCTCCCGTTCCGCCGATCACTATGCCCGAGCCCGAGCATTTCGTTGCCGAGCCGGTCGTCGAGGAACCCGCATTCGTCGTCGAGCCACCACAGGTCGTTGAAATCCACGACCAGTATCCTGTTCCTGACGGTGCAGTCGATCTTAGCTCGCCCCCTCACACTCCCGCACCTTTCCAACCTCTCTCCCGGACCGTGTCGGCCAAGAGCAAAGCTAGCAAGGCCAGTAAAGCCAGCAAGACCAGCAAGAGCGGTGGCGGCTGGGGCCTCTGGGGCTGGGGCGGTAACAACAAACAAGAGGAGGAGGAAGCTCAAGAAGAGGAAGCGGAAGAGGAAGGCGGCTTCCCTGGCGGATTCACTAACCCACTCGCGCCACAGCCTACTGGAGCCTCTTCAGCATCGAGGCATACCGCCGCTCCTCTGCCAGCCCAAGCCACTGGAGGCTCTCGGTTCTCCAGGGATCCCGGCCCCCCTCTCGCAGCTCAACCCACTGGGGGCTCTAGGTTCTCCAGGGATACCTCCGCTCCTCTCGCAGCCCAACCTACTGGAGGCTCTACTTTCTCGAGACACACCGGTGCGCCGCTCACAGTCCAACCTACTGGAGGCTCAACATTCTCAAGACATACCGCCACCCCGCTTACAGCCCAACCTACAGGAGCTTCCGGAATCTCGAGACATAACTCTGTCCGAAGCATCAACACCCCTGTCGTCGAGAGGATCGCAAGTCCATCTCAATCACCCCAAAATGCCAGAGGTTCTCCACAACGTGGATTACCGGCAATACCCGGATCACCTTTGTACGATCCAAATGCCCTGCCGGAGGAGAGTGCTCCGCCGCCACTCAGCATCCACACGGATCTCTCCCGCCGACCTTCGTTGGCGTCCCGGTTGCATAGCGCCACCGGCTCATCCGCCAATGCACCATCTATTATTTCTAACCATATCGCCATGCCAGAACCTCAAGTAGACTTAGACCCTTACCCTTCACCTGGAGGTCTCCCTTCGGTCCACGAATCTTACGGATCCAATCGGCATACCAAACACAGTGGAAGCATGTCCTTCGTTCAAGAACCCCTCGAAGGAGAATTTATGGAACCCGTGGTCCACGTTTCGCCTGTCGAGGTGGACAAGGATCCAGCAACCGGCTCACGGCGCGTGTCTGCGGTCGTCTCAGTCACAGGCGGCCCAGCTGTCATTGAGATGCCTGCACCTGTCATCGAGATGCCCGCACCTGTCGAGATGCCAACACCTATCGAGACACCGAAAGAGGAAGAAGACGCCGATTGGGCCCAGCCAAAGAAGAAAGCTGCCAAGAAGGGAGGCGCCGGAGGAAAGAAGGGAGGCAAGAAGAAATGATCATAAAGCTGACGACGATTTCACGAAGTTGACGAAGCTATTTTCTTGGATTCACAACGGCACGCGAGACTTACTTGTCAATGATTTCGTTTTTCCTATTTCGTTTTTCTATTCTTGGGGCTCTTTCACACTGACTAAATATTTTGATCCCCCGACATTCGACATGTCATAGTAGATTTCAACTCATCTTCAATAATCCACTCTCCTAACTCAATAGCAGCGCTTTCTGGTAATCATCTATATCTCGTTTTCATGTCCATACCCCTCGCTCTCACATATTCATTCGGTGTTATCTATCTTCTGCTGTTCCTTCTCGCATATATGCATCTAGCTGTCTCTTTAGATCATCTCGCAATGTTATCTTGCTTCTACCAAATACTCCGAGTGTGCGGGCCCATCCATTCTTGACTGCGATCTTAACATTCGAGACTGAGGCATTCGGCTCCTCTACCTCCGTTTCCGACCGCTGCTTGTCTTTGAGCCGCCCGGGGATGATGATCCTGTTATGCTTACAATATCGGCTTTGCTCAGAGTCAAGGTGCCGTCCTTGTACTTGCCAATACCTTCGTTGATGCCATTGAGTCGAGGTTTAGCCTTGTGTTTCCGGACTTGCAGGAACAGGGATTTCTTGTTATCTTTGTGGAAGATGCCGTTCTCCTCGAACTGTACAGACAAACAGGTAAGCAAGGCCAACGTCTATACTGTTAAAGCCGTGGTAAACAGACCTCGGCCTTTCGTGCAGCGTCGGTGGCCTTTTCCTTCTTCTCGATGACGTCTCGCGTTCGTTTGGGTTGGTGCACTTTGTACTGGTGGTGAAGGACCTTTAACCCATGCCCGACCTTGGCACCTCCTGCTAGCTCGATCACCCTGCCTTGGAGGGCTCGACGACGTTCTCCGTTGGTTTGGTGGACGGCGCTGTTTGTCGTACCGGCGAGAAGGCGGGTGTGAAGTAAGCGGAAGAGTTCTTTATCTTTGAGATTGAGAGACCTGCAGTTATCCATGGTTAGAATGAGCTATTTACGGTCTGGGCGTGAGTGTGAGACATACTGCTCTTGCTCTGCATCAGCGGTCGTTGGCTGGTCGTCGTCTGCGCCTGAGGTGGAGTGGATCCTACTGACTTTGGAAGACTACAAAAAGAGACGCAGAGACATTAGTTTCGAAATATAGCTTGTTGACGGGGGAGTGAGTGACCATCAGCGCTTTGGCATCCCGTTTGGAGATCGAACTGGACGCTGATCCCCGGGGTTCAGAGAAGACGACCACGTTTGAAGCAGGTTGAACTGTAGCTTTCACTTTAGATTCGGATATTACATCTAATACAGAAGATAAGTACAAACGGTCGTTTTCAGAAGCCGAGACGCACGTTTTGAGCGCCCAGCTCGCTCTTCGAAGGGCGGGGCATCGTCTTCAGAGTCCAGGCCACCCCATTCCTCGTCCTCTTCTTCCAATGACGGAGTTTCTTGTATTCTTGGCTTCTTTTTAGACACTTCAGCAGGAATAATTTCGGGTATAGCGTTGCCGAAGGATTGCAGGAAGGCCTGCCCTTGGGCATGGAGTATGGCGAGGGCCTCCGTGTCGGAACCACTGGCACTGGACTCAAAATCCGAGTCTGGTTCGGCTTTCCTACGTTCCAAACCCTTGAGCTTTTCCTATTCATGCACGAAGACCGTCCGAACACACCGCTTTCCAAGGGCTTTCGGTGATTGAGGCATGGATAGTAGATGGGAAAATGTCCGCTTACTTTGTACATATTTGTTGTTTGAGGCCAACGAGTGTCCGACGCTAGAATTTATAACCTCCTGCCAGACATAGACTATGGTCAAGCGAAAACAAGCATCCTCGCAACCTGATATCCCTTTAGCAAGGCCTCCGCAAGATGACAGTGACCGCTTTGAGAATTTTGAAGATATCCCAGCCGAAGAGCAAGAACGGCTTATAAAAGAGAGTGGCCTTTTGGGCCAGGTTCAAAAGATACAGCGGGCATCTGAACAGCCTGTCGACTTTGCCGATAACGTCTTTAACGCTGTTCTGCATGTCATACCCCTGGCTTTCTTATACGTTATTATGGATGTGTGAGTATTGTCTTTAAGATCCAGGGAGCGGTCACCTTTACTGATCTGTCGCGTGGTTCAGGTTGATCCATCAACAATACAGCCAGGATCATTCGATGAAAGAATCATTGAAGCGGGTAGTGTCAGGGCTGCCATGTAAGATGGCCTCACGCTTGAGAGCTGAAATTACGGATCGTTGACGTGAAGAATTTTGCAGTCTTGGCACTCCTTGTCTTCTACAGTGAGAAATCCCTCTCTAACGCCGTTGCAACGACTTACTAAACAACTGTGCTTTCCTTTATGAAGCCCATAGATATCAGACAAAACGCCTCGTTCAGTTGGCCCTTTTATTAGTTTCAGTGGGGAGCGGAGGGGGTCTGATCTATCAACTGAACATGGGCTCATGGACAGAAAACATGCAACGAGTACGTTCGCTTCAATGAAACTCCTAGCCGTAATTTCTTGGCTAACACGTGCATCAGGCCCCGCCACTGGTGACTCTCTGGGTCTTCGCTGTGATCCAGATGGACCTGCTGCCGTGTTCCGTGAGCTTGGCAGTTGTGTACGGTCTTGCGCGTTACAACAACCTTAGTTTAGGGCTCGTGAGGAGATGAAATCCCGGTGGCTTTGTTACTCGGAACGTCGATGCCTTTTTTGCTTTGCCTTGTTCCATTTTTGCGATGCCGTTTCTACCCCTGATCACGTGGGACCCTTAACAGGCAGTCCGCGACGAAATCAGCTCGCTGTTCTTTCCACAGCCAACTCCTTCCTTGGTGCCGCAGCCGACTCTCAGCAGCGCCTTACGGATTCCCCTTCACACTCGAGGGCTATATCAAAGACTGACATCGAAAGCATCATCGTCGATATCCGTTCACTCCCTCTAAGATGTCTGGCCGAAAGCTCGGCACTCTAGTCGTGGTCGTTCTCAAGGCAGTCAGTACCCACACCCCTTATCCTCTAGCCTCAGCGAAGCGAGTCTCATCGGTCTTCATTGCACTCATATTTTCAGAAAAATCTCCCTAATAAGCGTCACATCGGGAAACAAGATCCTTATTGTGTACTTAAGCTCGACGACCAGACGCGACGCACCAAAGCCGTCAAACGTGGAGGCCAGCACCCCGAGTGGGACGACGAACTCCGATTTCCTATATATGAGACAGCTGAAGAGGAACTGACCAAGACAGGGGGAAAAGGTGACGGCGACGCACCTCCTCCACCGCCTAAAGATGGCGCGAAAGCAAAGAAACCGTCGAAGCGAATAATGAATCTCCTCTGCTACGCGGACGATCCTCGAGAGCCGGATCTCATCGGAGAAGCCACTGTTGATCTCACTGAAGCCTTGACAAAAGGAGAAATGGATGGTATGGGATCGGCACTGCCGTTATTCCCTCTAAAATAAGCCCGACGCCCTGACCCCTGAACGCCTTTTGCCCCTTTCCACGAACAGAATATTTTACGCTCATGTCGAAACAGAAATACTGCGGTGAAGTATACCTCGAAATTACGTATTGGTCTGAGGTATGAATCTCCCTCCTGGTCTGTGTGAACTTGGAGCTCTGACCCTTCGTTATATGAAGGAGGAGCCTCCACCAAAGCAACAAGCCCCGCAACAATCATCGCTTCACCCTTCGTACGGTGGGAAGGGAACCTTCACCCCAGCAGGCGAGGTTCCCGCGTCCTTGCAAACCGGTGGCCGTCTTTCCACAGGTGCTATCTCCAATGGCCGTCTGTCAACCGGATCGACCGATCGTCTATCCGTTGGCACTAAGCCCGCATCCCGGCGTGAAAGCCTTCCCATCCCCGACTTACTACGACCTTCGAGCTCGTTGGCAAATCTCAATCTCTACATTCCGCCTTACTCAAAAGATGCAGCGTCGCAAGCAGCAGCGACCGCTTATCCAGACGATCGAGCCTATGGTTCCCATTATGGGCGTGATCCCGGTTATGACGGACTCGGGCATGGTGCCCCTCCTAGCCAATATGATGAATTTGGTGCGAGTGGATTTGGACCTCGTCGACGAGAGAGCTTCCCCGTGGGTGGAATCGAGTAAGATTGGTTATTGCATTTCTGACAGTACTCCGCAGCCTCCGATTCACGGCCACCCCCGCCAATCGTCCTATGGAACTGTCGCTCCGAACCCATACGGCGCACCGTTTTCCGCAGATGGACTAGCGAACTCCTTCTCGACTATGTCTATCGGTGGTCCTGCGAGTGCTCATCCTTCATCCTTGCAACCGTTCGCTGGCATAACATCACCTCAAGACCCGTACTACCCTCCAAGCGGCTTCGTCCCCCCAAGACCTCAACCTACTCCAGCACCATCCGGGTTCCAACAATATCCACCAGCCCAATTCGGTGGGTTTGATGGTGGTCAACAACCTTATGTTCCACCTTCATCGTCCATGGGTTTCCATCAACCCCCACCTGGTTCGGTATTCCAACCTCCGCCCGTTAACTCGGGCTTCCAGAACCCCCCGGGCGGTTATCCTCCTCCAGCGCAAACCCCATACCCGCCACAGCCGGCAGCAACACCAGCTCCCTATGCTCCCAATCCCGGACCGTATCCCAATTACGGGGGTGCTACACCTGCTCCATACCCTCAGAACTACCCTCCTCAACAGCCGCCCCAACAGCAGTATGCACCTCCGCCACCACAGCAACCACAGTACCAACCTCCTCCTCCAGCGCAACAGTATCCTCCTCCAGCTCCTCAGCAGCCGTACCAGCAGCCGCCAGCGCCACCTGCGAATGGTTATTATACTGGGCCCCCTGCTCCTCAACCAGCGCCGACACCGGTTGCGCCGCCACCTGCCCAATCCGCGCCGCCGATCCAGCCAGCCTACCAGCCTCAGCAAGCTTACCAGCCACCGCCACCGTCTTCCTCTGCTCCTCCATCCGCACCCATTTCGAACGCGCCGCAGCCATGGTTAACTACACCCGGTGCTCAACCCCAGACGCTACCCTCTCCTCCTCGCGGTCCCAGTCCTCAGCCCCCTGGTGGCTTGCCGAACCCCCCACCTCCTCCGCCTCCTCTCCTCCAGCACAACTCAGCGCCGGCGGTCACGAAGCCGTTGCCCGTTCCTGGGGCTCCTTCGGGGCATACCCATTCTCCCTCCTCAGGTTCCATTACGGGAGTCAGGCCACTTCCCACCCCCGGTCAACCTATGAGTGCAGTTCCGGGCTCAGGACCTCCCCCTGCACCTTTCAATGGATACGACCAATCATATAATCAAGATCGGCGTAGCAACTCATATCCTCCGCCTGGAAGTCTGCCCCCTGCAGCTGCTCCTCTCCCACCACCTCCACAGCAGTATGGACAGCAGCAGCAGCAAGGATTTATGCCACCGCCCCCTCCTCCGCAGCTACCATTCGTTCCCCCTCCACCTCCCCCGCCGATCTCTCATTGGCGTTAAAACATTTTAAATCTACACCTAGTACTGTCCCAGTTTCTTGTTGTGCTTTTCCAATACTGTTCTGTCCCTGTTTTGGCATACTTTCTCCCAACGTGGATTCCATACATAGACCTCATTGCTAATGAATTGTACTAGGGTTTGGAAGAAACATTAATGTCCAATAGGCCATCAAAGGTTCACACACCACTCGTTTTAGTAATGCAATGCTTCACGCTTTCCTAGTCCTTACCAGCTCGACGCGCGCCAAGGAGTTCAAGCCCCTGCAAGGAATACTCGAGGTCGATTTTTAGCAGTTCACGGTTCCCACACCGCGGCGAACCAAACAAGTTCAGTACTTGCGACCACCAGGCCACCGCTCGCGCAACCTCTTAAGACCATCCCAACCGCTTGACCCTGGCTCTATTAGACCGCATTGAAACAATTTGAACGCTGTTATGGTAGATAACACAACTTTGTATATCCTAGTTCAAGGACACTAACTTTGGGTTCACCACCAGTTGAATCTCCTCCGCAAGAACTGGCGCCCATCGAATCAACCGGATGCCGGTCCTTCGAACGTCGGGGGCTCATATGAATCTCTGGACCCATCTACTTCTGACACTCGGAAGCGAGGCATTAACTCCGACGAAGACGACCCCAGCCAATCTGCTAAACGAGCAAAACTCAACCACTCCCCCAGCGGCACAAGCGAGGGAGACTTGGACTTCAATGAATATGAAGAACCAAGTCTCCAGTTTCCTATTCCATTGTTCCGGTTTGAGGCGCACCAGGCATCCGCAACGCCGGTGGCTAGCGCTGACATCTCGCATGCCATTGTGCAAGTAGCGAGCGAGCGGAACAGTGCGTTTGTTGCTCGGAAGTGTCTCCAATCACTTTCTAATGCATTTATTAGTAATTCTGGCCGTTGAAGACGTTCAGCCTCGTAAGTTCACTGCTGTTCATCCCATACACCACAGTCCTGAAGCTCTACCCACAATCCAGCCATGGAAATATACATACCGGTGTTACAAAACTCAAAGAAAGTGTCGTCTTCTTGCAAGCAGAACAAAGCCTCCCTCGTCATCACAGCGGATACAGGCCATGCTACCACACAGGCCCGCATTATTTCCATTGCTTCCAAGTCCGTTGGTTTCCGAACCCATATAACATTACACACGTTCACGGATCTTCCTGGAGATGAAGATTCTATGAAACAAGAGCTTAACAAAGCGACGGAGCGGGATGTGATATTCTCGTCGCCGGCGGTAAGTGACTTCACTCCAAACACGGTGGTTTGGGGTCGTAAACCAATATGAACGCAGGTCCTTGAAAGTCTCCTGTCCCGGAACCTATTACATCTCGGTCAATTTGCGCATCTCGTCCTCTTGGACGATGTAAATGATATGAGAGAAGATCATACTGTGGCCAAGACACTTCTGCAACACTACATTTCCCTCGACGAGTCCCAACGACCTCTCCTTCTGTCTTTCCTTTGTTGTGGACGCTCTTCGGCCAATTACAACAGTTCTCTCTTTCTCATCGAAGAACTCCTGTGCTCCAAAATATACGGTTTACCCGAAGCAGCCAGGAATGTTCAGATAGCGCGGCTTGCTAAGCCTGATGACATCTTTGCTCTTTACGATGCTGAGATCATCACCAATCCATCCGCATCAATAGCCGCTCTCTACAGAGTCGATCGGAATGAAAGATGGTTTCGCAGGGAGTTCGCGGCGTCCAGATATTTGTAAGCACGGCGGGCTTCTTTGAAAAATGGCCGCTGACACGTACACTTAGACGAAAGGATCTCGGGGAGGCAGGGGCAAAACTCTTTTGGAAGCAATATTGGCGAGACGTTGTTGAACCGGCTCTGCCTGCTGAAATCAAAAATGGCAAAAAGAAACCAAGGGACATGGCTCAGCCTCCTGATCTCCCCCCTTTGAATGTCCTGACAGATCTATGGAGGCAGCTTAAAAACATGGACCAACCGAAGATCGATATGGACAGATCCTCTCAAAGCTTCAGCGTGACTTCCAAGTTCCTAAAGCTCTGCCAAATTTTAGCACCTTTTGAAGCCGAAGGAGAGGCGTTCAGGGGTATCGTCCTGGGTAATACTCCTCGGTTTCCTCTCCTCAGCGAGCAGCTAATATTGTCTTGATCAGTGGAAAGGGGTCTAACAGCGCGCATACTCACAACTATGCTCCAGCTCACAAACCTGGATTTCCTTCGGATCGGATTCATTACATCTTCCGGACCTAATACAGATCCCGAAGACACTGATAATACTCGTAATGTCAGCCACATGTCGCTGACGGTGATTTTGCTACGTGTGGTGACTGATTTCAAACCCGTAGAGTCAAATCGTGGAAGAATTCCGGAATGGAACAATCAACTTGCTTGTGACCACCTCCATCGGAGAGGATCTGTTAGACTTGTCTCCGGCCACTTGCGTTGTAAGGTGAGGATTGTTGCGGCTTCCTCTCATCTATCGTGCTGACAATCCACCTTTAGATGGGACGTTCCGAGGAATTTTATATCCTATTGCCATTCAAAGGCAAAGGCCCACCCGAAGCGCAGCCGCTTCATCATACTGTTCGAAAAGGGAAATGACAGTCATCGCAGAATTGCGTATTCCCTGAGAAGCATACCACCTCCCTGGAGAAAGTGGATCAAGCACTTGCATGGGGAGGTCCGGTATGCTCCCCCTAGTATACCGAATGGGGATGCTTTCGGTCCTGCAGATCGATCTGAATTTGTTGAAACACTGGAAGACCAGGAGGGAATTGTTGATGGAGTCACAGGCTCCAAGCTCACCTCAAGCCATGCACTAGAGGCAATCTACAAGTTTGCCTCTACCTCATCGAATGAGGTCCAAGATATCTTTGCTATTCCTCCGCTTTTAGAATGTCGACGCTCCGAGAACGGTGGTTCACTTATTTCGTGCGTCATCAACCTGTCGCGTACACCGCTAGGCACCATCTTTGGTCCCTGGTGCCGCTTTCAGGCAGATGCTCGACGACTGGCTTGCTACCAAGCCTGCCAGGAGCTTCACCGCCTGCGCTTACTGGAATCATCCTTATTCCCTCCGCCCCCCCCTCTACGCCCAGCGAAGGTGATGGTCCAATTCGACAGCCCAAAGGGCGGACCAAAGGCTTTGGGCGCCGATAGCGTCCCGCCCCCCGTTCAACAGTACGTCTTTGCGAAACGCCGGATTGAATTTTGGGAGCGGTCGCTGTCGTCGCACGTTAGCAACCGGTTCTACCCAACCGTGATCACGCTGCGTAACGATGCACCGTCCGAACTAGATGGAGCATCACATCCTCTGTGGTCAGGGCCCTTCCAGTCCATTTGCATTCTAGCTCGCTGCCCACTACCAGAGTTCCCATCGTTTCGGCTGCGCTGCACGGAACAGACTCGCACTGTGCATCTTAAACGATGTGCAGCCTTGGATCTGAATGACTCGGAAATCCAGGAAATCCATAGCTTTTCAACCGAGTTCTGCAAGGCAATCACAGGCCGGAACCTAGTCATGGCCGCTGTCCGGAGCCCCTGTCTCTTCTTGCCGCTCAGCTCTCTGTGGAATGAAGATCATCCCCCAGAGGAGACACCGTGGCCGTTTCCCTCTGTGTCGCGATATATTGCGTGGGATGATGTTCGCCGAGTGGTTAGGATGGACGATTTGCCCCTCAACCTCGGGGAGAAGCCGATCAGCGAGTGGGAAACCCTACTTGCAGACGCCGTTTTCCAAGAGCAACGAGGTTTAGCCTCCACTCTATACCTTGGAATTCGACTGCGGCCAGATCTGAATCCTCGCTCGAAAATTCCTGGGCAGAGTGTGAGCTCAAGCACAAAAGCTAGTCAGAACCGAGCTGATTTGTTTTTTCTTAGGTCGAAGCTGACTACGATAATCTGTTGGAATGCTATAACGCTCTTTGGCAGAACTTCCCGGGAGTCAAAGACGAGAAGCAACCTCTCATCGAGACTATTGCTCTACCCAGAACTCTGAACCTATTCCAAAGGATTGCACCGGTGAATGCGATTAAAGACTTACGGCATTGTGAGGGATAATCACCTTCTTGGCCCTCCCGTTGTACTAAATTCTTTGCAAAGATTGCATACCGGAGCTAACCAAGGTGTATCCGCTGTCCGGCAGGTATGCCCTCCTCCGACATTTTTCTATCTAGGTTCGTTTTCTGACACCTCGTTAGCATTTTGAGGACGGGGCTTGCTTGTCCGTCAATCATGTGGCGCATAAACGATCTGCTACTGTCCAAGGAGTTGAATGCTCTTACCTTCCAAAATCAGATCAATGATTCGCTGCTATTGCAAGCGCTGACACCTAATTCGGCCCTCATGGAGCACAACTATCAGCGTCTGGAGTTCTTTGGTATGTCGCCCTGAATTCGAAGCGTTCTCGCGTTGTTTCTGATAACTACCTCAAGGTGATTCGTTCTTGAAGCACATGTCAAGTATATATGTGATTGTTCTGGATCCAGAGGCCCAGGAGGAGCAGCTGCATCTTCGAAGGGCAGGAATTGTCCAGAACACCACGCTTCAACGTGCGGCTACGACTTGCGGATTACCCGAGTACATACTATCCCGAGCTTTCGCCTCGAAACACTGGACTCCTCCCGGTTATTCAAACGAGGCTCGCCGCCAAAGTCACGGCACTGGCCAAGGTGCCCGTGAATTTGAGGCTGAGCTTCCAACAGCTGCTGGCAATAGTCCAACCCACAGTGAAGCCGGAGCTGCGGAATGCGACGACTCCGATATTGGTATGGAGCAACTTCTTGTTTCGGAACTCACAGGGGAGGACGATCGCAAGGCCAGCAACCTCTCCCAGAATGATCGAAGTGCACAATGGTTGGCTCCGAAGGTGTGTCCTCACTAATGACTGGTGACTCTCATTTTGCTGAAGCTACATTTCCTCCAGCGTGTTGCAGATGTTGTCGAGTCTGTGACAGGAGCCGCGTATCTTAGTGGCGGAGACGAATTGGGCCTGATGGCTTGCAAAGCAATCGGATTGCCCATTCCGAACGTCAGCAGATGGAGCGACTTCGCTCGGAAAGTTACGATTCCTTCCCCGAACGAGGCGTATCCAATCAAGCAAGAGCACGTCGATGAGATCGAACGCACGATAGGATTCAAGTTCTCTCGACCGGAGTTGCTACAGCTCGCATTGGTTCGTGTTGTCCTGATTGAAATTTGTGTTTCCAGGTCTTCTAACATGACATGGACAGACTCACAAGAGCGCCACCGCGTCCCACAGCGAGACCTACGAACGTTTCGAGTTCCTCGGAGACGGTGTCTTGGATTTCTGTAAGCCCCGCCGAAAGTGATTTCGTCTCGCCTACTTACTTGATCAACCGATCCAGTGACTGTACAGTACCTGTATGACAAATATCCGGACCTAGGTCCTGGCAAGCTTACTGCATTGAAAGTAAGTTGCATCTAGCCCTTGATCTTCCGCAGACCGGTCACATCTATCGCCACAGAGCAGTCTGGTTTCGCTAGGGCCCCTCAGCGCAATCTGCGTCGAAAGTGGCTTAGCGAAACACCTCATCTATGGATCGACTGATCTGGGCCGCCGGATCGAGGCGTTCGAATCGGCTCTAGGTGTAGCGCGAGTCGCGGCCGAGGAAAGGGCGATGCAAAGCGACGAACCCCAAAAAGAGTATTGGAACGGTCTTTCGACGCCAAAGGTGCGTCCGGTGCATCGAAGAATCCAGGATGGTCTAACACCGATGGAAACTTATAGGAATTGTCGGATCTCGTGGAAGCAATTTTGGGCGCTCTTCTCATGTCCGAGGATTTTGACTCTCGTGGCGCCCGCGCTATGTTTGACAGCGTCCTGAAACCTTTCTTTGATCGCTACGGCCGACTGGACAGCACCGGAGAGCACCCAGCGAATGCCCTGTCAGTGGTTTTTCAGAAGCGGAAGTGCGAATTCTTCAGGAACTCCATTCAAGATAACAGTATTAGAGGAGTGAAGACGTTTACACGAAGCGGTATGCATGTCCTTGGCGCGATAATACTAGCGCGCTAAACCAAACTTATCTTGCAGTTGTCGTACATGACGTTGTCCTGGTCGAGCTGGACGGTCCCGACGCTGCCACAACGTCATTTACCGCAGCCCAGCTGGCCCTCGACGCCTTGGAAGGCGACCCGGACTTCCTTTCGATCTGTGATTGTGCGGAGCGGATCGCCGAGAGGAGGCAGACCGCACACGCCAACAAGTACGAAAGGCGGAACATGGCCCGTATGGTCGAGGAGCAGGAGGTTGCTGAAGTGGACTCCCTGATATGAATGGCGCTCGGTTTCAACGACGAACACACGAGTTGTACACGTAACATTCGTTGTTGATTTGGTATCCCTACGCAACAAATACGTAAAACATCATGGCCCCGCCACCCCACGATGTGCGCAACACGTGGAGACGCACAGCGAGAGCATGGCAAAGAATTGGAGTTTGGACGAGGGGGGTGTTCAATCGATCCTTGAGACCAGATGATGATGATGATAGATGATGGATTCGAAGAGCGACTTCGCTGTTGTTTCTTTACTGACACAGTAGGTATTTGGCTGAAAGAGGAAAAGGAAAAAGAAGACGAGAAAGAAGAGAAGCGACAAGTACATGAGAGAGTTCGAATTCATGTTCGCCGGGAACCCAAAGGTAGTTTGAGAGGAAGGTGAGAGGAAAAAACGTCCATGCAGCATGGCGACATAATTCATCAACGGTCATGGGGAGACGAGACGGAGAGAGACAGGAAAAGGCGAGTAAGAAAGAAGGACAAGTGAAGGAAGAGGTAGCATGACCCAATAAAGACTTGTTGGCAGAAAGCGGCGCAATAGAAATGATAAACAAGGTGGAGAAGAAAGAGAAGGGAAAGCGACCCAACGGGTGGAACCAGAGCGACGACCGACATAACCCAGAAACCAACTAAAACCGGAATTGACGAATGCCCAAGAAACGAATGTTCAAGGCGGACTCCGACCAGGCGTCCGACGCGATGGTCCATCGTAGCCGGAGGAAGACGAAGGGGGAGGATACGGATCGCTCCTCCGTTTCTTCCGCCTTGCGGCCTCCTCAGCATCTCCATCCATCAGCGAACTGACCTCCATTCTCCCTCTCCTCCGAGATGTAGAAGCAGGAGCAGAGGGAGGAGGAGAGGGCAGTGGATGCGCTGGCATCAGAGGACCCGGGTGCGGTCCCGACGGAGGCGGTTGGATTGATGGCAGGTGATGGGGAGGACCGGGGCTTCTCCAAGAGCTAGAAGACGGCGGTGGGCCCGATTGTAAAGGCGGCAGCGTCCGCCTGGGATCGATCGTAGCGGGAGCCAGAGGGGGCGGCGGGGGCAAGCCTGGATGCGGAAGTTGTGGCGGCGCCGCTGGATATCGTGGATGATGCTGTGGGTCCCTGTCGCGGGGTGAGGAAGGTGGTGGCGGGTATGGCGAATGAATTGGCGGAGCTGGCGGAGGGTATGGACGCGGGGAATGAGCGTAGCCTGAGTGGGAAGAATAATGGTACGGCGAAGACGAAGAAGGCTGAAGAGCGGGAGGGGATCGTGGCGCAGCGGCTGTCGATGAGGACGTCGTCGTTGTGGGGCTTATTGCCGACGGGTGGACAGCTAACTAGGACGAATGCCAGGTCAGTCGGGAATTGTCCTACTCGCTATTCCGTCGGGAACGGGAAAGGGGTCATCGATAACACTGAATTAAAAAAAAAAAACAACAAGGGCGAACAGGATCGGTTGGCGTACGCAGGGTGCTGCGAAACGCGAAAACCCGTCCACACACCAAAATCCAACCCGTCCAATCAAAAAGAGGAAAATATCGAAATCGGGAGAAGCCAGAAGCTCAGGCAAAAAAGCGAACATCATCATCAATGGATCATCTCCCAGAAATTGTCCACCCAAGTGTGTCGGATGCAATCCTTGTTCGAGAAGCCCACGGCCTGCGTCGGGAGGGAGCGAGAGGGAAGCGAGTCCCAAGGCGAAAATGCCGCGACTTTACAACAGAAATGCGACTCCAGGGTGAGCCAATTGGCAGATGTCACCGAGACTACGCCGCGTAACAAAAGAGAAGCTGCGTCCAAGTCGGACAGGCTCGCCGAGGGAGTCCTCGGGAGTCAAGGGTGGTATAATTGACAAGGGGAAGGGGGGAGTGGAAGAAAAGGTACGGAAAAGGGAAAGCGAATTGTGTTCAATGAGACGAGTGACGCACCTGGCTCTCGAGTTCAAAGATCCTCCTCTCCGCCATCTGACGCGCTTCCTCAGCGCGCGTTGCTCGCTCTTCCAGAACTGCAGTGGGGAAACATCAGATAGGAGGCGAGACCGATTTTCCCAGAGAAACGCGTCGGAATGTGGACAGTTTGTGAGTATATCGCGAGCGAAGCCGTGTTATTGAGGGGGAAGCGAGGACCCGCAGGAAAGGACCAGAAAAGAAGAGAGGTTCGGTCAGTGCCCGTCACCCAAAGCCGAAGAGAAGAACCAAGAGAAACCCGTAGAAAGTAATAAAAGCAGGGCTAGAGCGAACGTCGAAGCCGAAATTGGTGTGGGAGTCGTGGGGGTCGATGAGTGAGAGGTCACAGTATGCATCGACAGGGTGAGTGGCGGGAAAAGGAAATGTCCCGATGGAGGGAGCGGGAGGGGGGATCGAGGCACGATGCATAGGGAAAAATAGAGAAAGGGGAAGGGAGGGAAGGAGGGGGCGAAAAAAAAACAACAACGGAAAAGCTAACAGGAAAAGCGTGTGGGCGAACTCACCTTTCTGGGAGAGTGTAAACATGTCGCTCGTCAGGCGTTCCCTCAGAACGGATTGCTCGACGAGCTGTGGTGGGTAGACCGGCTGACGGTGGTGCAGCTCCTTGCCAGATGCGTCTCTTTCAACGCCTCGGATGGAGCGACCGGACGTCGCGGTGGTCGACGTTCCGCCGATGCTGCTCTTCTTCCTCTTCTCCAGAGGACCTAACGGATCACCGGGCCTCGCTACGGCACTCGGCAACGGTGGAGAGGGTGGAGGAGCTTGCCCGCTCAACCTCTCGATCTCCTTCTTGGCACGTTCGTACCGCTCCTTCAGCTCCTCCAGGTCGCCTAGGACGGCTGAATATTTGGCCTCCAAATTCGCTCGAGCGGCTTTATGCTCTTCGTGCCTTTTGGCGAACTTGGCGTTGGCGTCTGCCCAAGCGGCGCGTTGCCGTTCCATGTCGTCTCGCCAGTGGGTGAACGCGACGTTGGCGTCGACGAACTGCTGGTGCTTGTGCTCCAAAGTCTGGTACGCGAGACGGCCCTGTTCGAGCGCCTGGATGGCTTCGTTGTAAGTTTTTTGGAGGGAGGAGAGTTGGGATCGGAGGGAGGCGACGTCTTCGGTGTTGGAGGAGGAAGCGGGAGCTGCTGGCGAGTCTGCCGCCGGGCGAGCAGAGGATGCGGGAGGAGATGTGGTTGGGTTCCCGTTGGTCGTGGACGCTTCTGGTGCGGATGTGGGCTGCATTTCCTGGAGGGTGCGCCGAATAATGTCTTCAATGGCGGCCGCATCTGCCGCGCTGCAACGAGAAATCAAGGACAGCAGCAAGACGCATCAGCACACCAAACCCAGCAATCGAACGGGAAGAAAAGCGCGGCGAAGACGTACACTGCGTTGGCAGGAGATCTGTTATTTCGACCCGAGCCGGAAGGCGCGTCGGGCGCTGGAACACGTCTGAGCCTATACGAATCGTCTGGCATATTCCTTGCTGGTTGTTGTGGGTCGGGTTCGCGGGGGGTCCTTCGCGTTGGGCTGGTTCAGCTGGCCTGGTCGTGATACAAGAGAGAGTAGGATGGGAAGAGGGAGGCGGAAAGCGCTACGGTACGCGCTGGGCGAGGAGAGGGAGGGAGCGGGGGGGAGAGGAAGGAGGGGGGGGAAGGATCGTTTGGGTAGAGATTCGCGGGAGACGAGAACGGGTGGAATTTGAATCCTGCGAGAAATCACAGCCGGCGTTCAACACCCACAACAGGGTACCGCATCCCTCCCTCACTCCCCCCTCCCCCTCCCATACACAACCAAAACAACCCGCCCAGGGAAGAAAAAAAGATGAGTGTGGACCATTCATCCCGCCTCTTTTCATTTTGCCCCTCCGATTGGTTATTCCCCCCTACACAGCGCGATACCCCTGTAAGCTGATATGGTGCCCAAGTGCGTCATTCCTCTATACTGCTACTGCTTTTTACTTGGAGTGAAATCTGATCTCGCGACTTTCCTCACCGGCGGAGAACACTATTCCATACCGAAAGGCCGTCGTCATTCGTCTGGACTCTCGGTCTTCGTATTTTTCACGCTCCGCTCCACCGGCGTACCTTGTGGCTACTTCCTCCCTTCCTCGGCGCACCCGAATTCCCTCCCCCCTCCGAGATCAATCTATCCTATTTACCTCCCAGATTCAGATTTGTATAACTGGATGAGACCTATGTCGTCATCATCCAGTCCATCGAGGCACACACGTATCAACACCACCACCACTACCACCACCGACACCTCCTGCCCCCTCCGGTGAATACGTCCGAGTTCTCCGTTGCTTGTAAATAGAAATAATAATCGGTGGGTGCATAAACTTCCGAAGCGCCGAATTCCGTCAGGCTGAGTGATGAGCAAGGGGTGAGTTGTTCCTTCTCTGCTTCGCAACCTCCGACCGACCGAGCGAAGCAAACGATCTCACAATCTCGGATCTCCGGGGTAACTTTACTCAAATCTACGATTCGGGTCTCCCTCTCCCCCCCTTGTGCCCTGCCCCCCCTCTTCCACAACTTCTTTTACATACAACCCACACCAACCCACAACACACCGATTTCCGCCTGTAATTGAAAAACAGCTATCGGGGCAAAGGAAGACAAGGTCAAGGGAACGGGGGAAGGGGAAGGGAGAAACCATGGGCTTTAACCTGCAAGATTTACCTTTTCAGGTAAGATGGCTCGACACTGTGGCTTCCTTCCTCTCGCCCTGGATGGCAAAGGCCGTCAGGTGTCTTGTGAGTTCATCAAGAACAACACCAGACCATGGACCGTCCTCCGGTCCATGTCGTGTTCTCCGTTGGTCCGCCGTTTCACGACCCGCTTTCTCCGTCCCCACCGTCCTTCGCGACAAATCCGGATCGTCATCGTCACCGACGGACGTCGCTTTCCCGCTTGAACGTACGGCATGTCCGTCGCCAGACAATCGAGAGCCCGGCACCACCACCCACCGGCCCCGTCGTCATCATCGGCCCCCCAACGGTAGCGTCATTTTAGTCAGCGAGAGTATCAGCCTTTTCCCCGATTTCATTTCATCTAAGTTATCTCAGCCACTTCTACTGCTAGAACCCCCACCCCTCCCCAGCGAACTAGTCTAGACGGGACGGCCCTCTGATAATATGGCCATCTCCGTCATCATCAACCCTTCCCAACTCTACTCTTCCTTACCACTACTCCGCCCAGAAAACGAAAACCCAACTAAAAAAGACTCACACAATCACTATAACCCAATCCCTCTCCACCCGCGCGCGCGTCGCGCGTTCCTTTTCCCTGCTCCTTTCCCTAGATAGGCAATTCCCAGCCGACAGACGGTCTCCCCGCACGCAACCCACGCATTTCCGAGAGAGCGAACGAGAACGAAGCCACCCCAACCCAATCGTTCAGCAAACTACATCACATTCATCAAAAAAGGAAGATAGGAGCGGAGAGGAGAAGCCCCTCCTCCTCCTTTTGCAATAACGGCTTTGTATAGCGAAATGAGCGGGGAAAAAAAAATAAATCTTAAGAACAATGGGTCCCACCTCGATCTTCTCCGTCTTGTGTGTGTCTGTGCGTTGCGCGTGCGTTCACGTGTGTGGCGTATATACAAATTCATCATCTTTACCCCGCCGTGTCTTCGCCGATCTCCGCTCTCCGAGATACTTCCCTTCACCTTGCTCTGGGCCTCTCGGACCCACCACTTCTACTCGGAGTAGGTACTCCATGGCCGTGAGTTAGGGCCACGTGAGTGAGCATGGCCAACTACTGGAGTTCGGGATCATCCAGAGCCAGAAACCTGAGCAAGCCCGCGCCAATAGCCAAGGAAAAGAGTCAGAGCTCGGGAGCAGTGGGCCCGCAATTTATTGATGACGTTACGTGTGTGTCTGTCCGTCGATCGGTTTCCGAACAAACAACCATACTGTGGCCACATCAATCTCGAACAACACCGACAACAACGACAGCAGAAATTTGATGGGTGGGAGATTACATATCAGCTTTTGTTGCCTTCCCATCAAGGAAAAAAAGCAATACCGCGAACGCGCCCGCAATCACGGCTGTTGCGCGCAGCCGAGAGAAGGGAGTTATCGAAATAATATGATTCCGTTAGTTCCCAACTGGCTTCTAATCACCGCGCATTCGCGCCAATCAATTTCGTCTCCGTTCGCAGTTTTCTGATTTTCATTCCAGTCTTCGGTGGACAACACGCTAAAAGGACGGCGCGGCGCGCGTCCCTGATGCTCTCCTCCTCCCGTCCCTGAACGGATAAGGGAAAAAAAGAGCAGCCAGCCTCCTATACGGGTTTCCGTACCACAACACATCCGACTTGTCCAATCGCGTCGCTCGACCCAAGGATATCCGATCGGGCGGCGCGGACCAGGCTTAGGCCCCGCGCTTGGGGTTGGGCAGCGAGAAGCTAAATGGAAATCGTGGCAATTGATGCTGATGACGATGATTGGCGGCGTTATTTCCTATCCTGGCCCGCCGAACACAGCGAGGGGTAAGAGAATAGGAAAAAGGCAAAATGGACGCCTGTTCTCGCTCTCTTCCTGCCTATTCCAGAAAGCGGATAGTCGGAGACCCCGAGCGAATGGGAGAGCGGCGCCTCCTCGCCTGAGCGACATATTGAGGCCCATCGATGGGGGTGCAGCCGAAGGGCTCGCAACGGCGCGTGCCGATGGCTCGGAAACTTGCGCGCCGGTGGGTTTAGGACGATTGCCAGAGCAAAGCGTCGGAGCGAGAACACAGAAGAAAAAAAAAACGTGTCGAGCTTACCCTTTTGAGGATCCATGAGACAGAAAGGCTTCGTTTCGTTCACAAGAGCGAGATGAAGTATACGTGTCAAAGGCAACAGCTGGATAAACTGTTTGGACGGGGACGAGTTACAGTAATTCAGTAATTGCCTCACGCCCCAAGCTGGTATTAGCCGTTCAATGGAGACATGAAACCCGTTTGACGTGAACGTGGGTGAGAGACCATAGGACGGTCCGGAACGCCTCCCGTGGCAGAGAAGCCGTTCCCATACGTCCGCTTTGTTTTCCGAGTAAATGAATGACGACATGACCATGGCAGCCGCAATACAACGCAGATTTCCCTCAACGCAACCAGTTCAGGACACTCCAGCACTTATCTAGGACATCGTTTCCATACTGACTAGTACCTTGACTCCAACCGAAACACTAAAAAGACCCGTAACGCTTTTTTCACGCTTGGGACACCGGACGACCCAATATCCGAATCTCCGGTCCCTCGGAATCCACTTGGCATTTCCGCCGTTGGTTTGCTTAACTGGTCGGAGATGCACTGTTACAACGTTCGCATACTTATCTGCACTAGGACTCCTCGAAGGGATAAGGCGAGCTTAGCGATCCTTTGCGCTTTATCCTCAGGTCCCCAAGCTAATCCGAGCTTATTGGAATAAAAGCAAGAAAAAAATTAATAAAGAAGATCGAAGCCTCGAGCAGGGTCAGGTAAACTGAGGTACATGAGATAGCAGCCCAGCGAAGGTTTTCTTTTCCTTTTCGCCCACTGGGACACGAAAACCCCCCAAGGAACGACGCCGGGACGTTTTCTTTTTCGCCCATCTCCGGACCCCGCCCCTCCATCTTATCCACGTAAAGGAATTTTTAGGCGTCGGGTTTCCAGGCCAATCGGGTCCGCGCGTGCGGTCCGCCTTATTCTATTCTCGTTTCGTTAGTCGACCCTTAGCTGTTGTCCGATATTCACATGCCTGGGACCCGCGCTGCCTCGTGTCACTCGGAAAAGGAACTCGAGATTTGCCTTTCTCGGAAACCCTCTTCGCAATCAAAAGCCGTCGGGTGACCATATGGTGTGAAGTGTCGAAGATCAGCTTCTCCGAATAAGTTCATACGCCTCACTCAGGTATACGCCATATCAACGTTAAAGCATACATACATGCCCTGGCATAAGCCATGCGGTTTGTGTGGGGCGTGAGGGGGTGAACTTCGACGGACAAGGTAATCCGGTATTCTAAAGGGGGCAGCCACAAGTTTCTTTTCCGAAGCTAAGTTTGAGGCTTTTCTTTTAGTGGGCCAGCAGCGTACACCCCATGCTAAATTTTAGAAAGGAGCAAGGGCCAACGCAACGTCTACACCCCATGCTAAATTTTAGAAAGGAGCAAGGGCCAACGCAACGTCATCACCGCATCCACAAAGCCTTGGACCGGGCTTACCTGGCATTCCGCTCAACCGAGATGAAAGAGAAAGAGAAAAATAATCCAAAAACGACGTGTCTCGGATTAGAAAGCCGCAAAGCAAGGCACGTTCATTATAATCACGTATACTTCCGTCCGCTTGGGCTTCCTCGACATTGTGCGAGGACAGGACCGAGCAACGGACGATGGGAATAAATTTCTGACTGGTACCAGGTGGCGGAGAACTCACGGACCCTTGCGTGGGAATATCGAATCATCGCCCTACGCGCCATTCTCGTTCCCGAAACCCCCTTTGCCCCCATTGTCGCTTTTCTGTCCGCTGCTTCTCTCCTTTCGTTTCTCTCCCTCCCCTCCACCCGTCCCCTGGCTTCCCGCGCACATCATAACCGCACCGCCCACCCCTCCTTCCATATCGGGCGAATTCAACACAGTCTCTAATGCACCGACCGGCTCACGCGCTCTCCACGTGTACGAAGAATCTATCAATAATTTAGCTAGGCTTGAATAGAGCACCAAAAGCCTTTGTTTCCCCATCTTACATGCATACGATCATTCCTCTCTGCCCTTGTTGCAAAGGAGTTATCATTGATGCCCGCCTTAAACTAACGATCTCAGCGTGCTGATAGGTCAGTCCCGCTCGCGGAAACCCGCTTTTCTTTTAACCTTCTAATTCATTTCAAGGATCAAGCCAGCGCGAGAGATCGGTTTTCTTGGATGGGCACGAAGGGGCGTACGGAAGGAAGGGGAGGCAACCTGGTTGTCCGTGTGTTCCCTGTCAATCTGCCTCCCATTCGATCGGGTCCGCGCGATGCGAATTTCGTTTTCTGCTCTTCAGTTTACAGAGTTGCCTGTGCGAGCGGGAACTTCCACAGACGGATCGTACCGAGGGATGCTTAGGTTGTCCAGAGTTCTAGTATACGATACGACGCGAGCGCCCCGGCTCGCGATCGTTGCACGTGTGTCCTTTTGTTTTGGGGTGGAGGAGGGGGGGGATAAGCAAGTAACTTGATCGACTCCGCTGGTGTGGGATGGCTGGTCTATTCGGCGCATCGTGACGGGTCCGAGTGGTGTCGAAAGAAGAATATGGAAGGGGATCAAAAAGAGAAGCTTGTCACAACACTCACCTCCTAAAAGAACCCGAGGGCTCATTGGGCGCTGACGCGAGGTACAGGACCTAATGTTTACTTTCCTTAGGGAATTTACTAACACCGTGTAGACCAGAGAGTTCACAAAAGACGGGGAGCATTCATATTGGGGCGAAAGCCTGGACCACGAACCGCGAGAATGGGTCGTACCACGAGAGGACCCGCGTGAGGCCTTTCATAGCAGCACGTAGTCAGTCCTCGGTCCGAGAGCTCCCATCTTTCATTCCATCCCAAGGGATATTCCGGAGAATCGATAAACGAAGGATTTTACAGTGCGGCTTTGTGGCCAGCGTACCTCCCCGGCCATTTCGTGGGTAAGACACCGATAACCCCCACCCCAGAAAAGGGAGGCGATTTCATGTTCTCTTAGTTGAGTCTAAACGCCAGAGAGATGGTGTCTCGCTCCGGCATGGTTCGGCGATGGGCTGAAGTCTGTAACAAGGACGGTATCACCGGACGTCGGGCTCTGAAGCCCCCCAATCGAGCTTAGCCTCGCCCCAAAGCCCGGCGGTGGAAGGTATTCCAGAGCGTCTACTTCCGGAGCGAAGGGAGCACCTAAGATATCAAAAGCTGTGCGCAGTTAACGCAGTGAGAGAGAAGAAACCCATATGCAGCGCCCTTCCGATCAGCCGACCATCCCCACGCCGTTTGGTGAGAAATCAGCTTTTCTGATTCGTTTTTTCCCATTCGTGCCCTCTCCTCAAAGCACCGCCGAAAGCGGCAGTTCGGTTTTAAGTTTTGTATCCTGCTCCCAGGAGATCCGATGTGCGAAATATTCAGCAATGGTCCAGATCTTGTGTCCACAAGCATAATCTAGCACATCTCTGCATATGTCCCAAGGAGGAGGACAAATACCAAAATCAGCCGACCCCAAGAAATCGTGCTGATCACACTCCATGAGACTTTACTCACTTGGTATCAAATAGATAGATTAGATCCAGACAGCCGGGAGAAAAATGTGACGACGAAAGAGGAAGCAAAAGGAAGGAAGGTTGGTTGTCCAAGCTCCAAAGGGGTTTTGGTAGGCGGTGGGAAGGGGAAGGAAGTGAGGAGAGATAAGATATACTATGAGATGAGGTGGGATGTTAGCTTTGGGGAGGAGAAATATTTCCCGTTGAAGTAGTGTCTCAGCCAGAAGATTTGATTTCGTGGTTCCAGGTATCGACGGATGACTTCGTCCCATGATGATATCACCCACCAAGCGAGGTTGGGGACCAGTCAAATGTCGAAGTGTGACGGCATAGGGGGTCGGAACCACCCACATCCCGCCCCCCAAACGAATCTGACACCCGCACAAGGACGTGTAGGAGGCTTACGACGCCGAACCAGGCCTAATACCGGGGAAGAGGTTAGCTATAACATTCCATATAGACTCCCGGTCAGAACGTAGAAGTGGGTTCTCAATGAAGAACCTGAATATCACTTACCCTGAATGGATAGCCGGTACCCCGCAGAGGACCGCTGCTCCTCACCGTTGATCTGGGTTATACGTTGTACTCGGGATTGTGTTGCATGACCGGTGTAAAAAGAAAATGATTACGCGGAACGAAATGGGTATTGCCAGAGCTTGCTTCCTCTCGTCTCCACCGGCGTCACGGCGATGGGCGGTGATCATCCAGTGGCCTGTCATGCCGCAGTAGCTTTCAAGCGCTCGCGTCAAACTCTTCGCTCAGACGATCGACTTTTTTCCTTAGTGTCTCGTTCTTTCCTTCAAACGTGTCTTCCAGCGTCTGCATCTGCCACTGAAGCCGGTTACTGCACTTCTTCCGGATTACCGCCCGATATTGTCTGAATCGTGTTGTGAACGCCTTATACACACGGTCGTCCCGAGCAAACGCATATGTCTGACGGAGAGAAGAGGTTGCATGTCAGGTGAACCAGACGGTCGACGGGTCAGTGATGCACAAAAGGGGCAATCGCGGGGAAGAAGGTAGACCGCACCGGTATCGGGTCTCCTTCGCCAATTTTCTCGGAAGCGAGAGACCACGCCGCCATCATCAACATGTCCCCTGTCGCATTCGCGACACTAAATGAACGAGGGACAAATTAGTCGTTTTGACTAAATGGGGACACCGAAGTGTTCGACTCACTAATCGTCTACTGCGGCGATCAGTCCTTTTGCTTTCCCCAGCTCTCGGGTAGCAAATTTCCGAACGGCTTCTTCTGTGGCTTCGACGGGCTTTCCTTCACCTCTCATCTCAAGGCTGGTCTGATGTATCTGATTTAAAAGCCAGCGGTCTCCCTCGGACATGACCAGGGTCTGGAGGAACGAGGCAATGAGGTCCGATTGGTGGGGTACTGCCAACGAATTATCGATTGCCAGCTTCAGGTTCGTGCCTGCACAAGTCAGAAGAGTCCCCACACATGTTAGTACTCGGAGGTGAAGGCGAGGTGGTTATGGGAGACAACAGGTTCACTCACGGAGAGCCTTCAACATTGCCTTTGTCTTCGGTTTGTCCATGTCTTCGTCCTCGAGGTTGTTGACATATCTACTCATTGCTCCAACCAAAACAATAGCCACATCTCGGTGACTTTGGCCAATTCTCATCGCATGAAGCAATGGAGTAACGTCTCCGGACCTCCGTAAAAGAAGCTGAGGGATCGTGATGTGAAGGTTCAATCCCATGGTGCCACGAGCCAAAGTAGGATAACATAAAACCATACACGTACATGAAATGCGCGGTCTCGAACCTCCATCAAGAACATCACATCCTTGCTCTCGATGGCCTTCATTACTTCCCAGGGCTGAGGTTCCTTCCATGGACCTGCGCCACTTGTACTACTATTGGGCTTCGTTGGACTGAAAACCTTGGATGCGGTGGCGAAGAACTTTGCTCGGAGCGTGCCACCTGGGGATGTGACGGGCGAGGGTGGCTCATACGGTGGTGTCAAAAGCGTGTCATCTGACCCGGCGTTCAACTCGATGATATCGTTCTCGTCGTCCAGCTCGGCTCGCGCCGCCTCCTCTAACTTGGCCTTCATTACAGATATAGGGGCCAGGTGATCGGCTTCTCGCTGAATGAAGGCCTAAAGCAGAGGTGAGAAATAAGTAATGTCGGCAAAGGCCGTTAAACGTGGTGTCCTCACAGTGCTGGGCAACCGTTCAGCCAGTACAGGGGAGGGTTTGAGAGTCTTCTTCGGGCGGTCACTCCAGCTTCGCCTCCTGTCGCCTTCATCGCTATCTAACGATGCAATAAGATACGTGTTGTTGAAACTGACTGCCCTCCTTCTTGTTTGCGTGTCCTCAGACATGGTGGTGAGGTGGAGTTGGTGTTTGATAGAGCGGTAAACAGGACCCGATAACTGGGCTTAAGAACAAATGGGAGATGCACAGCTCTGGCTTTCAGGAGTACCTCTAATCTTCCTAGGAATCACTGAGTATCATGGGGACCGAAGAAACGAAGCTGCAGCACAGCACGAGGCGGCGCTGTGGACAGATGAGGGAGAAAAGCCGTCGTTCCAACGCCACCGTTTGAACATTAGCTAATCACCGTGTTTGGTTTCTACTTTCTGCTCGCATTCCGCTTTCAACCGAGACCAAATCCCTTCCCACTTGCTTGTATCCCCCCGTCCTCACCTTCAAACCTCAAAAATGATCATCGCTCGTGCTGCTCGTCCTGTCCTTGCTCGTGGAGCTATCCGCAACACTCGCCTGGCCCACGGCCACCCAGAAAACACTGTCTACAACGTGAGTTCTACGGTTGGGCAAAATGTCTAATTTCGCGTGGTACTAACCAAGAGTCGTTTGCAGAACGTATGTTAACCTGGTCCCCTGCACTCAAACTATGTCATAACGCTCTACTTTGTTGCAGATGCCTTTCGACTACCGCAATCCCAAGACCTTCGCCGTCAAGATCGTCGCCTATTGCGGTGTTGGTTTCGCCATTCCCTTCATCGCTGCAGCCTACCAGATGTGCGTCCATTCGAAATTTAATTGCATCACGGACTAAAACCCTTTATGACAACAGGAGCAAGAGCGCTGGTGCCGATTCATAGATTTTTGTCTTGTTGGTGTCGACGTAATGAGAATGAGCACGACGCATCCCCCCGTTTAAAAAGTCTCCGGGCCGAGGCCACTCCGAAAGCCTCAGCTATCTATGCAGCGACTGATAGTATCAATGCGGGACACCCAAACGTTACACTCTTCGACGCATAAGCGGCGGTCACTTCTAGGATACGGCATCACTGTTGAAGGAAAGGTTGCGGCTCTCCTACCGGCTAGCCCGCTCCGATGACAGCAATAGTGTAAAGGCAAAACGGAGATTCATCGTCTTGAATGGAAGCCGAGAAAGGCTTCGGAAGGCTCATCACACTGAGAGAGCTATACCGTGTGCATGAATTCAAGGCAGATGATCTTCCTCGTAAATTTGGCCCAATATCCTACTACATTTACAAAAGGTCTCCACTTGACAAGGCTGCTCGTGTTCTCAACGCTTGAGACCTATAGCTACCCATAAACCGACATAGCAGCCTCGTATCCTTCATTAAAGCCATGCTCTATAAACTAAGTTAGCTCTGCCATTCAAACCAATAGCCCAACGCGCAGAAACTCACCAAACTCCCAAAGGAACTCGCTTGATCCACAATCGCGAGCGTGTCGGGCCGTGCGACGTTTCAACCATTCTCCGCGGAAGCCGAGCTCTGAAGAGGTGGACCCTTTGGGGAATGTGACGAACATGAAGGCGTCCTTCCAACCTTGCAAGAATCCTTCTTTAAACCGCCAAAATTCATAGTTTCCCCCCTTGGGTGTCCAGTATGCTCTGTGTTGTTCTGTGGAGTCGGTTCCGATCCCATGTTCAGTTTGACCTCCCTTGATGCCGATCAACTCACCCAGCGCCTGTTCTAGCTTCGCGTCTCTCTTGCCTTCGTCGTCAACCAACTTCGGATTGCGCTTTCGACCGAAAGATTTGGGTAGGATTTCGGCTTGAATAACATTACGGAAGGACCACCCCGCATCCCAGCCCTTTTCCTTCTTATACGTCCAGAAGAACCACCCCGCGGTGTGTTCCTCGAATACTTCGAGCTGCGCTTGAGCGAAAACTCTCCTTTGTCGGTCTTGTTCTCCGGGATCATCGGAGCGCAGGCTGTCTAAATGGAGCGCCGCGCTCCATTCCCCGATTATGAGATTCCCTCGGGCTCGTTTGGACATCTCCGCGAGCCAGCCTTTCGTCGAGGTCCGGATTTCGGCGGCATGCTCGTCACCCGACTTCTGCCTATCTTCTTCCGTGAAACTTCGGTAAAGATGGTGATCCACGATAACAAAATCTGGCCTCTCCCCGCATTTCGTGCTATACCAATTGAGATCCCATGCGTCCGAGATGTATATTGGGAAGTCGGGACTGATCCGTCGCAGACACGCGATCGTCTTTTCGTACCATGCCTGAACTTTCTCGTTGTTGGCTGGTTCGTTGAGAAGTTCTACGCCCACACAATTCGGAATAGGCGAGAGATTGCGGACGAGGAACTGCAACGCGATGGATGTCGACTGCAGGTTCGCATCGGAATCCCACATATGCACTCTGCCGTGGCTGATTCCGCAGTGTGCTGTGCAATAAAGTTAGCCTCGGGTTGTGCCAAGACAAATAAAGGCTCACAATTGTGATTTTGACCACCCGCCGCTGCATGCAGGTCTTGGGATGCAGTGTGGCCGAACCTCGTCAGACGACCAATAAGCCGATTGCAACGACATTTGATCTTACCAACTAGAACTCCAATTCCATAGCGCCCAGCTGTCTCGATCGCCTTTTTAATATGTTCCCAAGCTGATGCGTAAACCGCTCCGTAACTGCGAGATGAGTGATTTAGGGCTTTGGCCGGAGTTACTGGAAGTAGAATGAGACCTCGCTCACCCATCGAAGTCGGTCCCCTTGAGAACTTTCGGTTCTTGTCCAGCTAAATGGTAGTAGCCTATCTAATACCCATGCAGCTTAGTTTGTGGACCACTCAGGAAATCACCCATCACGGGCAAGTGGTGTTCTCACCGGAAGACGAACGGTATTGATTCCCCTTTCAAGCAACCATTCCCAGTCATCGCTAGTGATGAAATTTTCCCAATGATCCTCTATTATGTCCTGGGCATTCTTTCCCTTGGCTACGTCGAGATCACTCGCCCGAATCCCGGACGCCGAACGATAGGGTGCTTGGACAATCCAAGGTTCCAAGGTGAACCAAGACCCTGGTCGTTCGAAATTTAGTATTGCATTTGGTTTATTCGGGCGGGACTCTTACCAAGGTTGACACCCCGCATTTTTCGATATCTCCAACAATCGACCTGATTCAGATCGAGCCGCGTGAGAGGTATTGTGCCAAGTGAACTGTCAAGTTCTGCTTCTGTGAAGTACTTTGGTCCTTTGAGTTCTGCTTGAATTTTGCTGAGGAGTCCCATGGTGAGAGCAAGTTGTGGTTGAAGTCAGTCGGCACGAGTTCGAGGAATGGGTCGTGTGGTGCTCGGACCCGATCCCGTGACGTCAGGCCTTCCAGAAAAGGAGGTGGTTGAGTCTTGGGTGCCTCTGCCGGCGAAAGAGCAGCGTCATGGCTATAACAGCGGGTGACCTTCGAGGATCTGCAACTTGTGGATGCTTGGTCGACGTTGTCACGGGGCGTGTTTCAAGCGCCGCTGTTTGGAAGCGACTCGGTGTTTGGAGCGACCGGTGGAGCTGATATCGGCATTATACGCCAGCTTCACCGAAGGAAATTTAGAGAGATATGGCAGTACAGCTATGTTGCTGATAACTGAAAGTGGACTCGTATCTCAAGTCGGGAGTTGCGCCGGAGACTTGCGAGTTCGGCATCCCTGATACCCAAAGGGCGAACAAACTACTGAAAACAACCGCCAAATCCTTTCACACCCATCTTCGATCTGTCTGTCTGCCCCCCTCAAGTCCCATTTTTCACCCCCTTGAGCACTTATGCTAGCTCTTTGCCGTCGATGGGAGGCCCAGCTGCGTAGAGGCCTTCAGACCCGAGCTTGGGAACCGAGTCCTATCCGAACTCCGGACCCGAGGGCCCTGTTCACACCTTAATGAGCGGAATAGGATACGAGAGTCTGCGTACCCGACCCTCCTACAGACCCTTTCCTTAGATATTT